>JAFBJT010109985.1:18594-29885 GCA_016785325.1 Chascanopsetta lugubris | reverse complement strand
ACAATATTGTAGTAATTTGAATGTGTTATATGTAATAATCATATAGTCATTATAAAATCAACAATAGCAATAAGGCAAATCCAGCAGATTTACTTCTTCATGATGATGTTTTGATGGTGTTATTTGTCATATTGACATGATTCCATTTATCAACAGCAGATGGTGGTATTGTGCAAGAACACACTCAAAGAAGCTCACTGTGCCCAGTAAGTGGCATTACAAGGTGGTCAGAGTGTCTGAGCTTTCATAAAACACCAAACCTGCTTCTTTGTTCTGATGTTATAACACCAATGCAACGTTTTGTTCATTTCTGAGTTTTAAGGAAAAGAAAAACAGATGGCTTCGTGACACCAGATCTGCCTTTGTGTTTTGTTGCTGTGTTTATGACTGTGTTTATATTCGGTGTTGTTAGGCCCTCTTTGTCAGCCTGGGAGAATGCTGTGTACTTTGTCTATGTTTATGTTTGTAGGCACTATGTGTGCATGGATTTGTGTGTGTCGTAGCCTGTCCTTTGGCACAAATCAGACTTAACTAGTGAACTGGGGGGAAAGATGATCTTTGGTTCCACCATCAAGGCTTTAGAGTTTAACTTTGGATAAGCCAAGTAGTTTGAGTAAGTCTCCAGGAAATGAATGCAAGATATGTAATGCTACCAAATGCGGGATTAGCTGTGTGTGTGTGTGTGTGTGTGTGCGCGTGTGCGCGCGCACGCTAACATTCCCTTAAACCCTAATACCAGCTGTTAAATAGCCCACGTCCATGAGATGTGTGGATAGAGCCAGAGCTAAATTTACCACTAATCACCATCATAAAAGGAAACAGTGTTGTTATCTTTCCGTGTGTGTGTGTGTGTGTGTACACATATCCTGCTTCTCACTTGTTGTGTTGTTGTCTGTAGGTCGAGCCAAATGCCACCATAGGGGAGATCAAGTCCATGTTCCATAAGAGCCGTGAGTGACGAATCTGAATTTTTTTTTCCATCTCCCAACAGCTCATGGAAACACTGACATCTTGTCCTTCATTTGTTTTCAGATCCTCAGTTTTACCCGGCTAGACAGTCCATCCGCCTCGATGCCAGTAAGCTAGCAGTTTGACAGTTTATCTGCATCTCTGAGGTAGAACTGTTTTGTTTTTTTCTTCAATCAACTTCAATGTAAATCTCAATGGACACAAACATGTGATTTCCAGAGGGCAAGTCTCTGAAGGATGAGGACGTCCTGCAGCATCTTCCTGTGGGAACCACGGCAACCTTCTACTTCAGAGACCTGGGAGCTCAGATCAGCTGGGTGACGGTGAGACTGACACTTTGCATGTTTACAGAATGCAAGAGATTTTTTTTGTCATTTTAATGTCCTAGTCCAACTAAAACCAGACTTTTAAGATACATGTAAACATGCTAGACTGACTAAACGAACACTAAATTGTTAATATCACACGGAAATAATGCAATCAGACCCAAACTGGCCTGATGACGTGCATCTCGTATGTAGAAAAAAACAGTTAGCTTGTAGAAAATTGATGCCGCGCCACTTCTCTGTGTATTTCGTATACACAGAGAAGTGGAGTGGCATCAATTTGTGGCAAGTGGCAATAACTTTCGGTCTGCTAGCTACCAGTAACTAACTCAAGTGTTGGCTCCGCTACGTAATAAGTCAGCCAGTCAAAAGCTGAGAACGGTCATATCACCATCTATTGGCACAGTCAAACTTCAGTCAATAATTCAATAGGAGAAAAGGTACGTGTTGCTGTCACAGCCGGACCAGGTGCAACAGTCTGGACTGGCCCTCATGAAGCTGAGTGCAGTCCAACAGAGTTACTATATTGAGATTTCCCAGTGGGAAATACCAGAGAGGGTTCCTCCTGACCCTGAGGTTAAGTTGCTGTACCGAAGTTCACTCTTGAAGAACTTGCCATGTAGGGGAGAGAGTTGATGAGCAGCGGAGGGATTTATCAGTCATGCTCTTCTCCGTTTCATTTTCAGGTCTTTCTGACAGAGTATGCTGGTCCACTGGTCATCTACCTGATGTTCTACTTCAGAGTTCCTTTCATCTATGCACCTAAATATGATTTTACCACCAGTAAACACTGGGTCGTACAGTGAGTGTCTCCATCACAGACCTTCTCAAACGTTATGCAGTTACTTTGACTCTTCAGACTTGGTGTCAACATGTGTGCTTCGTGATCTGATCATGAGTGGACAGCAGGACGTGTATGAGGAATAAGGATAGAGTTGAATCCCGTATTCTGTGTATTCGTCATTTTGTTTGTCGCCACCATATTGTGCCAGATGACATACAACAACATAAACATATCTTTTCTAAACGTGTAAAATCTCTCCCTGTGGTGTCTCTGCTTCCTCCCCAGTCTGGCCTGTATGTGTCACTCCTTCCATTATGTCAAGAGACTCCTGGAGACGCTGTTCGTCCACCGCTTCTCTCATGGGACGATGCCGTTGCGCAATATCTTTAAGGTGACATAGATGCATGATCTTGTTCTTATGCACCCTTGTGCTATTGTGATGGAGGCTGCACGGGGCGAACAACCCTCAGCGTGGTTTGAAAAAGGGAATCATTCAAACAACTAGGACGCCATTGTCAACTGTCTGTTGTCCTGTGTTTCAGAACTGTATGTACTACTGGGGCTTCGCAGCATGGATGGCCTATTACATCAACCACCCGCTTTATACGCCACCCAGTGAGTTTGGCGGCACCCACACAAACGGTGCCATTGTATGGTTGTAGCGCTGTGTGATCATTACTTACAGTAGGTTGTTGTATCTTTTTGCAGTCTACGGGGAGCAACAGATAAGACTGGCCCTCATCATATTCCTGGTAAGGATCTGTGATGTGTGATTTGACTCACGAATACAATATTGTTTCAACATCACTGTTCAGCTATTGTCATGGTTGTTGGTAGTAGATTTACAGGATATGCAGATTTAGACATTAACACAATGTTGCCTAACATTTTCTTCACCAGTTCTGTCAGATCGGCAACTTTTCCATTCACGTCGCTCTGCGGAACCTCCGTCCACCAGGTACACACACACACACACGTACAGTTAATACACATACATACACAAACATACCCACATACAGTATGTACCTCCATATAATTATTCATAAGTATACTTCCTCTCATCCCTACCCCCACAAACACAGTGTGCTTCAAACGATTGTGAGGCCACGGTTAATTTTAATATTACATTTGATAGCAACTAAAGCCATTGAAATCATGATTTTACATTTTTATTTTTCTCTGTTCTATTATACTGTATATACAATAATGTATAATGTACATGATTTACATATGCTTTAATTTGACTCACCAAAGTTGGCCCCTCCTCTGCACCAGTAGGACTCGGTGTGTGTTCAACAAACACTTCAAGGTGTTACGCATGTCGTAGAAATGCTGATACTTTGTCAGGCTCCATATAGTGTGATGATAGCCAATCTTTTTTTCGCATTTCACAATTCAAATCGAACTGAACTCAGAAACAGATTTAATGTTTGCTCTCTCTTAATCCAGGCTCCAAGACCAGAAAGATTCCATATCCAACTAAGAACCCCTTCACCTGGATCTTCCTGCTGGTCTCCTGCCCCAACTACACCTATGAGGTATTGTGTTACAGCAGCTGTGTAAAGTCAGTGGAGCCCAACTCAAAAAAAGTCCCTTGTTTTTATTGTTTCCTCATAACACTCAGTGTAACGCTCTAGCAGCAGCTGCTGCCCCCTGCTGGTCTTTGTGACTAACGTCACTCCTCCTCCTCCTGTTGCAGCTGGGCTCCTGGCTCGGCTTCACCGTCATGACGCAGTGTCTGCCAGTGGCTTTCTTCACAATGGTGGGTTTCATCCAGATGACGGTCTGGGCCAAGGGGAAGCACCGCAGCTACCTGAAGGAGTTCCGTGACTACCCTCCCCTCCGCTCCCCCATAGTGCCCTTTATCCTGTAGACGACTTATTGTTTGACCACTCCCTCAACCCAACCTGCCCCCAGTTTTGTCCAAAGTTTACAGCCGACCATCTTAGATTGACAGAATCTGACTCTGTCCTCTGTCTTACTCTCCCTTTTCTCCCCTTGTTCGCAATCTTTCTTCTATTTTGTGAAAATATAACACGCTACACTTGTGCTGTTTTTTCTGGAATGCCGGCAAAAAAAAAAACCATATGATTTGCTTCTTCGCTTTTCATCTTCCAGAGCAGTCGTGACTTTCAAGCCACAAAGAAACAATTTGCAGTAAGGTTCTAATTGTTGTCTAATACTGTTTTTTGGGGCTGAATCTGCATCTGGTGAAATTAAGTGAATGTGATGCATATTGCTTGAAATTTAAGACCATGGCAGCATTCAATTTTGCCATCTGTTCATAATAATTTATTAAAAAAATAATAAACCAAACTGGTCACTTTTTTAATTATGTATGCGGCTGGAATCTACACAGGATATTTTTCTCTGTTTTGATTCATAAAGGACAGATTTTATTTAAAAGTGTCGACTTGTAGTGGCTGCTCACAACTAACTACTGAGTGAAACAGTGCAGGTCAGGATCTCGTGAAACATTTAATATGCACCTGATCATATGAAGACTGACATTTGTGAAGAGATTGAAAATCAGGACAGTGTATCCTGGTTCTGAGGATAATTGTTTAAGCCACAAAAGCTCAAACTACCCATTGGACAACTGGTCAGAGAAGGAATTCAAACTCTCCTTCGTGCAACTAAAGATCAGACATCCCCCTCCTAAGTATAAGGTGATTTCATGATCTTTATTAATGGGTGTTAAACAGTAGAACACCGAAGGCTGGTGGAGATTAAACTGTTCTTTATTGTGAACAGCGTATGTACAAAGAAATAAGGGGATCTCATCGTTACGCAGCTTCAGCCTTGGCCTCAATTCTCTTCTTCCTCAGCTGGAGCCTCCTCTCCCTCTCGTACTCCTTCATGCGCATCACGTAGCTTTGGGAAGAAAAACACAGGTGGCAAATGTGAGGGCACATCATCACACTATCAGAATCAGGCCACAAAACGGGAAGGTCCTGAAAACTTGGTGTTGTATTTGTTAATTACTTGTGACGTAACCTATTTTTCTTGGATTTTCAGACATTTGTGCTGTGGTAGAAAAAACATCTTTGTCTCCTATTCACAGAAAGCAAAGCTTTCTCAAAAAATAAAAATAAAAAGCTAACATCTAGACTGGGGTGTTAAGACGGGCAGACATTTCTACAAAACCATGGCCGCTTTGTAACTGGGGAGAAAAATTACACAAGGTTACAATGTGTCCAGTGTAAAAACTCACTCCTGGTGTTGACAGTAGTCCCAGTCATGTCTCTCGTGCTTACAGGCCATGAAGTTGGGCCAGTTATCTCTCTTGCACTTCATCAGCTTGAGGAGATGATGGGCACAGTAGTCCCTCTGCTGCAGTGGCAGCTGGGCCAAGTTCATCTGCTCCTGGGTCGCAATCATTTCTGGCGAAAAGGACACATTCATTTTCAGTTGCTCTTCAGTGTGCGTTCATCAGGACACAACACAAACTGATCCAAGCATTGGATTTACTGCATTAGTTTCTAACACAAAGTTGAGACAAAAGATGGAGCTATAAATGAAAACGAATCATTTAAGGAATATTTCTAATTAGCACAACTGATGTCAAACACTCGCTAAAAAACTATCTCACTAATCAGATTTTCATGTTGTAGTTTCTGACTTTGCACAGTGTACATATACAAGCAATTAAATCAGTGTCTTTTGGATTTATCAAACTACTGAAAAAGAATATGTTGTGAGGAACATGAATGTAGATTCATTAAACAGCCCTAAAAAGAAAATGTCCAGATTACAATCAGATGAATTAAATTTCAGTAAAAGCAACCCATTACTGCTCTGACATTTCTTAAATCAACATCTTAATTTGCTCATATCAAACAATTATATCAATTCCCTCCAACCACTCATAATGTAAAGTGGTCTACAATGTAGTGAAATCTAATGGTGATATTATTTCTTGCTGCTTAAGTCAACCCTTAAAAGAATGGAGGATAACTTAAGGAAGACTTAAGTTATCACTAATCTTAAACACTGAGCCATGGTTACTTGTAAAAATTATTTCTAAAACAAAACATGAATGACATGAATTAGGTTTATTGGGGTTATTATACATTATATAATACACACATAATACACATTATACATTTTCCCCAAAACCAACTTAAACCAATTTGGAAATCATCAAATAGACATCTGCTTTAGTAGCATTGAGCAGTGCACACTACAACACATGCAAACTATAAATGAAGCACTGGGTTATGTTCTGTATAAAAAACATATCAAAGAAATGTATATTTTAATTTAATACCTGTTAGAAATCTGAATTTCATCCGACTATGAAATATTTAACACCTTTAACAGGTATATTCCCCACGTCCTGTGAGGCAGCTGTCAGAATATTTTCTAGTTATTTTTCACGGGTCTATATTTATCAGCGTGTTGGAGTCAACGGTGGAAATGCTACATACATAAAGCAGGTTGGCCAAGCTGTTCCAGCTCAAGTTAGCAGCTAGCTAGCACATAGCTAGCTCTTTGCTGGTACGGGCATAACTCAGCTACAGTGTAAACAAACTATAACCCAGGTTTCATACAAACACAAGAAGAAGGAACCGAGCTGCAGCCTGCAGACAGACCTCTCTCTTTACGCTCATCGAAGCCGAACTCTGGATCGAACTCGTACTTCTTTCTAGGGTCCGGCTCGGTATCCGGCTCGGTGATGTACCGTCTGACCAGATGAGCCCCCATCGTTGGCACCGGTAACGTTTAAAAACTACAACTGCTGAATTAAATTTGTGTCGTTAGTCCCTGAAAATGTAATCTTTTCCGTGTGTTTCAGCTGCCTGCCATTCGGTCACCTCCACAAGCGTCCTAGTGCTAACTTCCGCTTAGCACCGGAAATAAACAGCTGAGCAGTGCTTTACACAGACCTTTCCCTCCGGAGACAGGTGGATTAAAGGCAAAGGTTCCCCCTTGTGTGAAGGTTACTGTCACTTCAGCAACAGACCGTAATGAACATATGAAGGTACAAATATGATATCATAACCTTTGAACAGACTGGACTATGAATATGTAAAGCTGTAATTGTGAAGAAATACAAAATACAATCACCGTGAAAATGTAAAGGCATTTTATATATTTTTTATGGTTGTGGATAACCTAAATAATTCTCATTCTCATTTTCTGTTACATTTCCAAAACACGGAATTCGTATAAATATCAATAATCTATTTCAACAGCCAGGAATACAAATCAATTTATTTATTGCATTTCAAACTCAAACATATACACAACTTTTTTTTCTTTTTTTTTTAAATCAATTTCATTGTGCAAATTAATTTCAGTAAATGACAAGCGAGAGTTTGGATGTTACTATCAACACTTTTTTGTTTCTTCCTTTGTGCCCAGGCTTTACAGGTGTGCCTTTTTTTATTGAAACTCCACATTCCAGCTTTATTGATAATTCGGTATCTGATTTCATCTTTGATTCATTTTGAATTTATAAATGTTTACTTTATTGTCTTCATGTGTCTGTTTCCCCTCCTGCAGGAAAACCAGGTATGGTAGAGATGGAGGAACGCGTTGTGTGGATTTCTTTAGATCACTGATAAAGATCATCATCGCCTTGTTCTCTGTAGAGATTTGGCCTCCCTGAGCCGGATCCTGATCCCTGATCTCCAGACCTGGTACCGGTTGCAGAGGGGAACCTGGGAGGAGAGAGAAAGTGCTGTGGTACATGAAAAGCTCAAAGTAAAGTTGGTATTTATAACATTTTTTAATGTAATTTGTTACTGTGTGTGTGTGTGTGTGTGTGTGTGTGTGTGTGTGTGTGTGTGTGTGTGTGTGTGTTTGCTTGTGTACCTGAAGTTTCCAAAGCCTCGGCTCTGCTGCAGAGTCTGAGCAAACATCTCGTACTTGCGAATGTCGTTGTCACTGACGGAACGACGGGCAAATCTCATTGCTTCTTCAAAGTGGTCCTTTCTGATCTCTGGGACCGGGTCAAAGTCCTCATCCTGTACACAGGAACATACATGAATACAATACACTGAGTATGTGTGTGTGTGTGTGTGTGTGTGTGTGTGTGTGTGTGTGTGTGTGTGTGTGTGTGTTCCCTGTCCAAAGGCTAAGTGTTACAGAACACATAGCCGCCCTTTAGGGAACTTTTCCATTTCTCACAATCCTTTTCTGTACCAAGCACATCAAGCCAGGTACCTCTTTTAGGAGTGGAGCATCTGTGTGTGTGTGTGTGTGTGTGTGTGTGTGTGTGTGTGTGTGTGTGTGTGTGTGTGTGTGTGTGTGTGTGTGTGTGTGTGTGTGTGTGTGTATGTCAGTCTGACCATGGGGATGCCCGGCCTGTTCTGCCTCTGACGCTCCGCCTTAACTTCAGCCTCGATGGCCTCCCGGATGGCGAGCTTGCAAGCCCGCTGGCAGATCTCTGTGAGGTCGGCTCCGGAGAAACCGTCTGTGATGTCAGACAGGAACACCAGATCCACATCCTGCAGGAAGGAGAGAGAGAGAGAGAGAGAGAGAGGAGACACGCCACGCTAGTGTGAGGGAAGCCGTCGCACAGAGGGATCTGACTTGGCTTGTGGGTGTAACTGACTCGTGCCACAGGAGATTTGCGGAGGTTGGCTTTCAGGATGTTGGTGCGAGACGGTTTGTCAGGGAGCGGGATGTAGATGAGCTGGTCCAAGCGGCCCGGCCGCAGGATGGCCGGGTCTATGATGTCAGGTCTGGAGGGATGAACAAGGGGGGAATTAAAGGAGGAGGAATACAGACGTCGATGCATCTTCTCATCGTTGGCACCTGTTTGTGGCTCCGATGATGAAAACATTCTTTTTGTCGGACATGCCGTCCATCTCTGTGAGGATCTGATTGATGACTCTGTCTGCGGCTCCGCCTGCGTCCCCAGCCCCGCCTCCTCTTGATTTAGCGATGGAGTCTAACTCGTCGAAAAACAGGATGCAGGGCGCCGCCTGTCTGGCCTGTTGGCAGAGAGGAGGTCAGAGGTCAGAGAGGTCACCAAGGGAAACAGCCAAGCGGCAACCTGATGGGGGCTGATGGATGAGGCCAGTAGGGAAGAGGTCAATCCCCACGGACTCCCATGTGGTCAACGTTAGAGGTGAATTAAACATGTTCAAAGCCTGCTACAAACTACACCTTTGGTCTCAATCAGTCGCAACAGTAGAATTTTGAACTCGCTTATTTTTATTCTATTGAGGTCTGAAATTGTGCATAATTAAGGGCATGGCCTCTTGAGTGACACGTGTGCCGACCAGGCACATTCTGTGGATGCTGCGACAGCAGCATGGGCCCACCCCCATCCCCATCTGTGTCCATTTTTGGGTGAACCAGGAAGTTGGAGGAGTTAGGGATAGGCAAAATGTGACGAGTGACTCGGATGTCGTCACGGACGCGTCATCCATCTTTATATACAGTCTACGTAAACAGCAGACTCTTACCTTATCAAAAACATCCCTGACATTAGCCTCTGACTCTCCGAACCACATGGTGAGCATCTCAGGACCTTTAATGGAGACAAAGTTCGCCTGGCACTCGTTGGCAATGGCCTTAGCCAGGAGGGTTTTCCCGCAGCCTGGGGGACCGTAGAAGAGCACGCCACGAGACGGGGTCATTCCGAACTTCAGGAACTTGTCTGGATACTCGACTGGGTACTGAGGAAGAGGAGGAGAGGGATGACGATTGACAAACAGGTGACTGAAGGTACGAGCAGGGCGACTGTGAGTGTTTCCTCCACCTGGACGAGCTCCTGCAGCTCCCTCTTGACCTCGTCCAGTCCTCCGATGTCCTCCCAGTTGACCTGGGGAACCTCTGCGACGGTCTCTCTGAGAGCGGAGGGGTTGCTCTGACTCAGCGCCCACTGATGAAGGACACAGGAAGGAGTGAGGAGATGAAGTTATTCAATAACGACTGCGTGACTGTCGTCTTGTGTGTTGGTACCTGGAAGTCGTCCATGGTGACGGCCAGGGAGTTGAGCAGGTCGGCATCGATGGATTCGTCCTCCAGGTCTATGAGAGTCATCTTCTTGCGGATGGCTTGCAGAGCCGCCTCCGAGCACAGAGCAGCCACATCTGCGCCCACATGTCCGTGCGTCTCCATGGCGATCTGAAGTATGTCAATCAACTCAAGGTGATTAGAATCACTGAGAAACGGACAGGGAACATCAGAGGACGGTGCATTTGGTGTCACATGTCCTCGTGTGAAGTTTGGATTCTGTTCTCCCACCTTCTCCAGGTCAATGTCATCAGACAGCTTCATGTTCTTGGTGTGAATCTGCAGGATCTCCAGTCGGCCGGTGGAGTCTGGAATCCCGATGTCAATTTCCCGGTCGAACCTGCCTGGAGAGAGAGAGAGAGAGATTGCCATATTGTAAAGGTACGTGTGTGTTTGTGTGTGTGTGTGTGTGTGTGTGTGTGTGTGTGTGTGTGTGTGTGTGTGTGTGTGTGTGTGTGTGTGTGTGTGTGTGTCCTGACCAAAACGTCTCAGAGCATGGTCGATGCTGTTTGGTCGGTTTGTGGCTGCCATGACAACCACGTGGGCTCTTTGCTTCAGTCCATCCATCAGGGTCAGGAGCTGGGACACTATTCGCCTCTCCACCTCTCCGTGGGTCTACACACACACACACACACACACACAGCCATGTTTTAATGTGAAGCACACCTTCACCACTAGAGGTCACTAAATCTTGTGCACTGTCCTCGATGTGACCATAACAGGAAAAAAAAACAGGCTTCCCAGCTTGTTGTTGTTCACCTTCTCTCTCTTCGGAGCGATTGCATCCAGCTCGTCAATAAAGATGATGGCAGGTGCGTTTTTCTCCGCCTCCTCAAACGCCTTCCTCAGGTTGCTCTCCGACTCTCCCGCCAACTTACTCATGATCTCGGGACCTTGTCACAGAATCATTTGCAGCATGTAAGACTCTTTCTCTCTCTCACCCACAAGGTCATTGGTAGGAAACACAAATGCTCCAATTAGAATTTACAATCAGATTTCCGATTCTTTACAACTTGCAAGAGTAGCCTCGCCTCATTGCCTCATTTTCGGATGCATCCAAACGGTCTCACCGTTGATGAGGAAGAAGAAAGCTCCGGTTTCATTGGCTACAGCTCGAGCGACCAGGGTCTTCCCTGTCCCTGCAGGGCCGTACAGCAGGATTCCTCTGGGGGGCTGAAGTCCAGGAGGGACAGTTGCAGAGTTAGTAAAAAGATATAGGAATTGGGAGAATGGGAAGG
>JAFBJT010109984.1:14548-37407 GCA_016785325.1 Chascanopsetta lugubris | reverse complement strand
ATTCTACACACACACACACTCATCTCCCATCATGCACTGGGGCCTCACACACTCAGCTCCCATCATGCACTGGGGCCTCACACGCTCAGCTCCCATCATGCACTGGGGCCTCACACAGCTCCCATCATGCACTCACTGGGGCCTCACACGCCACCACACACACTCGAGCTTCGTTCATCTCCGTCATGATTCTACACACACACACACTCATCTCCCATCATGCACTGGGGCCTCACACGCTCATCTCCCATCATGCACTGGCGCCTCACACGCTCAGCTCCCATCATGCACTGGGGCCTCACACGCTCAGCTCCCATCATGCACTGGGGCCTCACACGCTCAGTTGATCATGTGACATATCTAATGTGTCATGTGATGAACTGAAGTTTAACTTGAAGTTTGAATATTTCAGATGAAAAGTTCTGATGAAAACCAGGTCAGGTTTGGGTTCCTATCATCAGACCTGATGATTCCTGAAGGAGCACAGCGCCACCCAGTGGACAGAGGCAGGAGCCTCAGATCATGTGATGATGTCATACGTGTTCGTTATGATCATGAGTGAAAACAAAGGCAAGATAATAACAAACATCAAAGAGACAAAATAATGTCCAACACTGGTCAAACAAATCGATAAATACACAAATAAACATGAATCAAACACTCACCTGATGTGTAGTTCTGACCTTCACCTGCAGGAGGCGCCAAACTCCCGCCTCTTCATGAGGTGATTTCAGACACATGTTGCCATGGAAACATCCTGTGAACATCAAAGCACTTTGTAAATCCTGTTTGAATGAATTTATAAAAGTCAGTAAACACAAACATCAGTGTGAAGAAACTTCAGAGGAACTTTGACAAACTTTGTTTTTATTGACAAAGAAACATTTTATTTATTTCTTTTACAAAACATTGAAATCTAACGACCTCCGACCTCACAAACACGCTACAAACACGCTTCAAACACGCTACAAACGCGCTTCAAACACGCTACAAACACGCTACAAACACGCTACAAACGCGCTTCAAACATGCTACAAACACGCTACAAACACGCTACAAACGCGCTTCAAACATGCTACAAACGCGCTTCAAACATGCTACAAACACGCTTCAAACACGCTACAAACGGGCTTCAAACACGCTACAAACACGCTACAAACACGCTACAAACATGCTACAAACACGCTACAAACACGCAGGGGGTGTGGCCTCGCTCTTATGTTAATCAGCTAGCTTTGTGTACTGCACAGATTCAAGTTGCTATGACGACAGAGGGGCGGAGCCTGAAGGTGAGACATGTTTGAATTCATACTCATGAATCAACAGATGTAATCTGATTACATGGAGACAAACAAAGTCAATAAACAAACTTTTTAAAATCATTTGTGTTTTTACATAAATTATGATTTTTACCTTCACATACAATAATCTGTTCTGTCCAAAGTAATAGATTACATGTCAGTAATAGATTACATGTAGAGTCCTCCATCGACATCCTTATAAAGCAAAACCTGTCACCTGTTAGAACATATACATCAGCGCATTCACAGGAAGCACAATTGACACTTCCTGTTCCTGTGTGACAGGGTGAGGTGGAGTTCGCTCGCATCATGACCCTGGTTGACCCCAACAACACGGGCGTGGTGACCTTCCAGGCCTTCATCGACTTCATGACCCGCGAGACCGCCGAGACGGACACCGCCGAGCAGGTCATGGCCTCCTTCAAGATTCTGGCCTCAGACAAGGTGAGAGTTTCATCTCACTTCTACAAACAGAAACTAGCCAACGGGAGGATTATGCTCCGAGAGAGTGCCGACTCTGCAAGTCACCGATTGGCCACAAGGGGGGAATAAAAACAGAAAATCAGAAATCAAAATTGCCGTCATCAGACATTAAAACTGTTTCTTTTTAATGCATACAAGTGTTGTGATGAACTAGCTCCGCCCCCACTTAGATCATTCATGCACAGGGAGCGAGCTAGTAGTAACACCAGGCACCACCACCAGAGGGGGACAGGAGGTGCTAGATTTGCTCCGTTTCTCAATGAGCTAGCTCCGCCCCCTCACCACATCAATAACAAACAGTGGGCCGGCTGTAGCAACAACACTAGGCTCCACCACTAGAGGGGGCTGTGAGGCGACATCTTTGGTCCCAGAAACATAAGTCAATGTTACACTATTAATGTCACAAATATATATATATATATATATATATATATATATATATTACAATAATAATAATAATGATAATAATGATAATAATCATAATAATAGTAGTACAGAACATTGAGTAGAGAACTGACTGAGTGTGTGTCCTGCAGAACTACATCACAGTGGACGAGCTGCGCAGGGAGCTTCCTCCCGAACAGGCCGAGTACTGTATCAGCCGCATGACCCGGTACATCGGAACCGACTGTCCCACCGGCGCCCTGGACTACATCTCCTTCTCCAGCGCCCTCTATGGAGAGAGCGACTTATAAAGAGGAGGAGACAAAACCAAGAGAAAAACAAAAAAAACACACACCACCGCTTTCTCTTCTCCTCCTCCTCTCATCCCTTCTTCCCCCTCCCCCCCGCCCCCCTCCCCCTTCCTATTTCTCCTGTTTGGAGAGAGCGATTTTAAAAAACCCTTCCTCTTCCTCTTCTCCTCTCTCTCTCTCTCTCTCTCTCCTCCCCTCTCTCGCCCTCCTCCTCCCGCCGCCGGAGAGGGGGAGCGTAGAAGACTCTGCTCAAATCTGCACCGTCCCTCTCTGACGTAACGAGACAGGAAGTGACGGAGGAGAACCAAAGTAAACAAATCTCACGTTGAGCAAAGCCTCCTGCTCTCCCTTCCTCTCTCTCTCTCTCTCTCTTTCTCGCCCCCTCCCTCTCTCAGATGACATATTTTTTTTGTCGAAGGGGAATTAAAGAAGAAAAAAAGCTGGTTGGTCAGTTGGCTTGGTTGGTTGTGTATTTGTGCAGATGCATGCTAAAATGTTGAAGTGTAGAACAATGTCCTCGCGCTGAGTCTCTGCGACTCAACGCGAACGAACGAACGAACGAACGAATCAACACGCGGCGTCGGGAGCCCGTTAGCGCCTCGGTCCACGGCGGACTAAAGAGAAGCGTCGGTTTAGCAGCCGGGCCACGACCACGGCGTGAGCGGCGTGCGACCTGCCGTGTTCCGTTTCCGCCTTCCTGTCTTATGATAACAACTTTGAAAAAGTGTGGGATTGAATCATTTGAAACTTTATCTCTGTTTACGTCAGAGTGCGTTTTACAGAAGCCAAGAAACGGACAGACTGGCTTTGAAGAGTGTCTTTGATGCCTTTGATCTTCAGATCAAAGACATCAAAGGGCACGGGGCCAGATATGAAATTGGCTACGATATGAGACTTTGCCGCTCGATGTCACTCGATCCCAAAAACAGGCACGAGAGGGAAGTGCTTTTATTTTTGAAACAGCGACAGGAAGTGTCGCACAACCCAATCCGCTAAGAAAACATGGCCGCCGCCGCCGCCGATTTCAGGTCTGCACGCGCGCCGCTCACGTACCCGGTGTGGCCCGAGTGTTACACAGAAACACTGTTCGATAAAATAAAATAAAAAACTAGAAAAAATAAAATAGCAAATTACTGTGAATCATAGCGGAGAAACGGGAGGAACGAGGGAAACCGAGAACAGCGCTGATAAACAGAGAGAGAGCTACTCGACGC
The DNA here is from genome assembly GCA_016785325.1 of Chascanopsetta lugubris. Taxonomy (NCBI): domain Eukaryota; kingdom Metazoa; phylum Chordata; class Actinopteri; order Pleuronectiformes; family Bothidae; genus Chascanopsetta; species Chascanopsetta lugubris. Next base: position 33,714 of record JAFBJT010109984.1, on the reverse strand, counting down.
AAAGCATTATGGGTAATTAAAGTTAGACGAAGTACAGACGGCCGTGGCTGAGACAAGAGGGAAGAGAAGGAAACGGCCGCAGAGACCGAACGATCCCACGCGCCTCCCTCTCTCTCTCTCTCTCCCTCCCCCTCTCTCTCTCTCGCGATACATTGAGGGGGCGGGGTTGAGGGGGGAGGTGGGCGGGGTCAGGGAAGTGGCGCGGACTGAATCGATAACTGAACGTGGCACGATGGCCGGCCTGTGTCCGCTGAGTCAGCAGGTCGGCCATGAATCATAGATCAGTGCGAGCTGACTCATGGTTTCTCCTCATTCTTCCTCATCTTCATCATCATCATCATCATCATCACTGACGCCACCGACACTCACTCTCACAAAACCTCCAACTCCACAAACTTGGAATAAAAAAGGAAAACTCTATTACTAAACCACAGTTGTTTGTGTGTTTTTTTTTTAAATGAGTCATTCAACATGAAAGGCCGATCAGCTTTGATGTTTCTTTGAACATCAAAGACACTCCCACTTTGAATGGGCACTGAAAATATAATCTGACTCCAGCTCTGCTTTCACACTTTAACCTGACACACCTTTTTTTTTTCCTGTGGTAAATCCAAGTATGAAGTGTGCTGGAGGGGGCGTGGCCACAACGTGAAGGCAATCACATCGCTAGCACACGAAACACCAAACACAAACAGTCCTGTCACGGAGCACAAAAGAAGAAGTCGCCACATCTCCCAGCAGGGGGCAGTGTTGCGCAGTGAAAAATGACAGAATGTGCCTTTAAATGTTTACGCGGAATAAGGAAAATAATAATGGCGCTCCCGATTGTTTTACTGTTACTGTTTTTACTGTTAAATAATTCAATTTTAATTTGCAGATTTAAAAAAAAACAAAAAAAAAACAGAACGACTGACCTTTAACCTCCGGTGCTGAGGTCACGTGTCGGCCTCGTCGTCGGCCTCGCAGCAGAGGTGGGCGGGGAAGTCCAGGCCTTTGTCCCGGGCGTAACGAATCCAGCGCTCCTCGTCCGCCCGGTGCGTCAGGTACCTGCAGCCCAGCCTCTGCTCAAAGGCACGCAGGTCGCACCACAGCTGGAAGTCCTGCAGGGGTGACAGAGAGAGGGAGAGGGAGAGAGGGGGGGGGGGCTTGCTGTGTTAAGTGGTTTTTAAGATGTGTGCAATTAAAACAATCCAATGAAAGTACATAAGCGAGATTTGAATGAAACAAATATATATATGAATAAACATGTAAATATATGAAGGAAATAAGTAAATACATGCATAAATAAATAAAAACATACTTGTTCAATCAAATAAAATATATAACATACATCCAAATATTATTTAAATTTCTATAATTTTCAAAGTATTTTTTAAATAAAAATCGGACACAATGCGGGAAAATGTGAAATGTAATTCCAGTGACCTGCAGCCAGGGGTGCCCAAGAGCTTTGCCCACAGTGAACCTCCGTCTGATTGACACCTGCAGGAGGTTGTTGATCAGACTCACAGCTGAAGGGGCGGAGTCAGGGAAAGGGGGGCGGGAGGAGAGAGACACAAAGACTTAGTCAACTTTTTTCCCCAGTGGCGCCCTCTGGTGGACAATGTGTGGAGCACAAACGCACCCTCCAGTGCGATGGAGGCCCACGGTTGCCGTGGATACATGAAGGCGGCGTTGGTGATCTGCTGCCGGATGTCCTCGTCCTCGTTGAAGGGGAAGGTGCCGCTCAGGCTCACGTACATGACCACGCCCACCGACCACATGTCCAGCGAGCGGTTGTAGCCGCTGCTGCTGACGACCTCGGGCGCCAGGTAGGCGGGCGTGCCCACCACCGAGCGGCGGAACGACTTCTCGCCGATGATGCGGGCGAAGCCGAAGTCGCACAGCTTCACCTGCGGCGACAGAGGGGGCGTGGCGCGTTTACTTTAAAGGTGCAGTGTGTGGGATTTCCGCCATTTTGGTCACATATTAGAACGAGTACAAAACAATAACAGTCATTTTCATCGATTCATAATCGCCCAAAGTTATTATCTTTCTTCCATGACCCTTAAAGGAGCCCATTAAGCCTTTATTTACATGAGGAGCGGATCCTCCCTACGGGGGCGGCCATGTTTTTACAGGAGTAGAAGTGGACGCACTAAACATCCATTGAGTTTGAACGACGACTGAAGTCGACCACAGGTTCTCCTGCAGGTTCGGCAGGGCGAGGGTGAGGTGATGGACACGGCCTCACCTCTAGAGGTCAGCACATCTCACACGCTGCACCTTTAATGACACAGGGTTTCAGACGGGACCCCACCTGAGGGAAGGGGTCCGCAGAGGTCAGCAGCACGTTCTCGGGCTTGAGGTCACAGTGCGCGATGTGTTTGAGGTGCAGGTACCGCAGCGCCTCCAGGATCTGCAGGAGACGGAGACGACTCAGCAAAGCGCGTCGCACAATCATGACATCATGGCTTTGTGGGCGGGGCTGAGGGGAGGGACTCCCCTCCCCCTGCGCACCTGCAGGACCAGGAAGCGCGTGTTGCGCTCGGGCAGTCGGCCCTTCTCATTGGACAGGATCATCTCCAGCATGTCGCCGTGCAGCTTCTCCATGACCACGAAGACGTGCTGCACCGTCTCGAACATGCCCTCCAGCACCACCACGCCCGGGTGGGACAGATTCTGCGCACACGCACACACACACACACACACACACACACACACACACACACATACAAACACACACACGCACACACAGAAGACAATCCAATAACAGACACTTAAGGAGATAAAGTGTGGATGTGTACGTGTGTGTGTGTGTGTGTGTGTGTGTGTGTGTGTGTGTGTGTGTGTGTCGTGTTGCGCTCGGGCAGTCGGCCCTTCTCATTGGACAGGATCATCTCCAGCATGTCGCCGTGCAGCTTCTCCATGACCACGAAGACGTGCTGCACCGTCTCGAACATGCCCTCCAGCACCACCACGCCCGGGTGGGACAGATTCTGCGCGCACACACACACACACACACATGCGTACACACACATACAAACACACACACGCACACACACACACATGCGTACACACACACAGAAGACAATCCAATAACAGACACTTAAGGAGATAAAGTGAGGATGTGTACGTGTGTGTGTGTGTGTGTGTGTGTGTGTGTGTGTGTGTGTGTGTGTGTGTACCTGCAGGATGGAGACCTCGTTCTTCAGCTGCGTTTCCTGATTTGTGGGGAAGCGGGTTTTGTCGATGACCTTGATGGCGACCGGCCGACCCGACTTCCTGTGAACCCCTGGGGAGCGAAAACGAGATGAGATTCAAAGTGAAAAGTACGGAGCTTTAACCCAAAAGGCTCCAGTTCTTCGGATCCGAACCCGACGCACTGGACCTTTAACGTTGAATCCCGCTCACCTTTGTAGACGACTCCAAACTGTCCCGAGCCGAGCACCTCGTCGGCAAAGATCTGATACACAGAGCTGACGTCCTGAGAGACGCAAACAAACAAACATGTGTAAACAAACAAACATGTAAACAAAGAATATCGGGCGCCGATGATGTCACTGAATCAGATCAAACAGGAAGCGTCTCACCGAGTTCTCTCTGTGGGAGCGTTTGTCTGCAAACAGCAGATACAGAGAGGAGATGAGACATTCTGTCGTTAAAACTTTAAAGGAGCGACACGTATGTTTGTTTTTTTTACTCTGACATTCAGACATGACCTCCAAGTGTCTTCTGAAACACAGTTTTCAGATCATTCCAAGACACCGAGATATTATTTTAACGGAGATCGGAGCAGAGAACTCAGAAAGCGCCGTCTTGTAATACCACTTTTCACCACTAGAGACTCACAACGAGTCACTTTGCAGCGTTTATTGATGAAATGTGCCGGTTTGCTGTAAAGAAGTCTGGTTGATTGGAGGAAACAGGCACAACGCTTCCCTCTGCTGGTGATCAATGGAACTACATCAAAATGACAAATAACTGAAAATGCTCAGGAATGTAGTTCACTACCAATAAAAAAAAATTTTTTTTCATAATCAATCAATAGATAATAGAATTGATTTTTTTTTTCCGTCTCACCAGAATTGGGCTCCTCGCCTCCCCCCCTGCTCTCCACGGGCATCAGGCCCTGGCGGATGGCGCTCTCCCACGCGGCCCCGCCCCCTCCGGCCGCCACACAGTACACGAGCGAGGCCGTCACCACCTCGAAGGAGTGGGCGCCATCGCCGGGCAGCACGGGCGTCAGGAGGTGGGCGGGGCCTCGGACCTGCAGAACCTCAGACAGGGGGATCTCCTGCAGGAGGAGGAGGAGGAGGAGGGGGAGGAGCTATCGTGAGCAGCTTTAAAGGTGCAGTGTGCCAAGTTTGTTTCACCTTTAGAAATATTGCAAAACAATGACACGCTGACATTTTCATGAATTTATAATCTGATTATTTTTTTTCTATTATCCTTCAATTAATTAATGTATATTTAAATGAGGAGTGGCTCCTCTCTATGGGGGCGGCCATATTTTTACAGGAGTAAAAGTGGACGTACTAAACATCTTTTGAGTTTTATTGACAACTGAAGTCGACCACAGCTTCTCCTGCATCATGTTCAGGAGGGGTGAGGGTGAGGTGACGGATACAACTTCACCTCTAGGGGTCAGCAAATCTCACACACTGCACCTTTAATGAGTAATAAGACACTTATCACCTTGTAGAACTTGGTGCTGCTCTCATTCTGGTACAGAGTGAGACTGCGGCCGTCCACGATCCAGTAATGGCGTTTCCTCTGGGACCGAGACAGAACATGAAGTCATATTACAACACTGGGACCAGAGTGTGTGTGTGTGTGTGTGTGTGTGTGTGTGTGTGTGTGTGTGTGTGTGTGTCCCACCATGGCGTCTGTGTTGGTGTGATGCAGCAGCCACCCCTCCCTCAGGACGCCGCCCCCCCTCCTCTTGGTGTGATGCACCGACTGGACCAGTCTCATCAGAGGGATGTTGCTGCTGAAACAGGGACTGATGGAGACACACACACACACACACACACACACACACACACACACACGGGAGTTAAAGGGACAGTGTGAAGGATTTGGTGACATCACGTGGTGAAGTTGCATGTCTCACCCTTCCCCTCTAAGCATGTAAGAACCTTCAGTTACTACAAAATGAAACAGGTGTTTGTTTTGTCCATTCTGGGCTACTGTCAACACGCGGGGGGGGGGGGGGGGGGGGGGGGGGGGGGGGGGGGGGGGGCAACATGGCCGCCTCCATACCAAGGTAAACACACAGGACTCCTTCTGGTACATTCAAGCAACTTCATTAAAATAGTTGGAATCATTTCTGTTTTATTTATAATAGTAGTGATGAAAATGACTGACTACATTTTACAGACTGGACCTTTAAAATCAAATTCATCCCTGACAGAAAGTACCTCCTTTCTGCCTCTAGGGGGCAGTGTGTGCAAACAGCTCTCTGACCATGTGAGTCAAGGAGATATATGCAGTGTAGAATGACACAACCAGTGTGTGTGTGTGTGTGTGTGTGTGTGTGTGTGTGTGGCCCAGCTGGCCCCATGACATCATCACTTCCCAGATGGGATGACATCATCACCCTCTCACCTCATTGGCTCTCGCCACTGCTCCGCTTCCTGGACGTCGGGGGCGGAGCCTCCGTCCGTGGACGCGGTCTCATCGTCGGAGACGTGCGGCGTGGACGCGGCGGTGACCTCATGGTCCTCGGGGTCAGGTGGGCCGCTGGGACCGGCCGCTGAGCATTCTGGTTAAAAGTATGACATCATCGGGTATAATGATCAGCCTGAGAGTAATCAATACACACAGACTGTGTCTGCATTGGTTGTAGCAGCTGTTGGGCTCATTCAATCTGTAGAGTGAGATCATTATTCGAAGAGTTTTAACTCCGCCCCCTCAATAAAAAAAACATTTTTAAGGGGTATTACACAGAACAAATAAGATGCGGAAGTCATGAAAACAATCGAATTGTTGAGCTTTTAATTCGTCCTTGTTAAAGGTGCAGTGTGTGAGATTTCGGCCATTTTTGTCACTTCTAAAAATATCATAAAACAATCCCATACTGACATTTTCATGAATTCATAATCACCCAAAGTTATTATTTTTCTGCCATGACCCTTAAATAAGCCCATGAATGTATATTTACACGAGGAGTGGGTCCTCTCGATGGGGGCGGCCATGTTTTTCACAGTAGTAAAAGTGAACGAATTAAACATCTTTTGAGTTTTAACAACAACTGAACCACAGGTTCTCCTGCAGGTTCAGGAGGGTGAGGGTGAGGTGAAGGACACAACGTCACCTCTAGAGGTCACCACATCTCACACACTGCACCTTTAAATCTCATGTCATCACGTTTCCCTTCACGCCTCCTCCTGGAGCAGGAAGGTAAACTCAGAGCCGAGGCCTGAACGTGTCAGATGTTCTCGAGGAGGCTGAATCAGCTCTGACTCATCCAGAGCATCCATTTTCCCCATGGGAGCCGGAAAGAGGAAGGGGGGGGGGGCACAAAATGGCCGCTGACCTTCTCCGTTGGGGCGGCTCCGCTCTCCAGGACAGTCTCTGGGGACGAGGGGCTCGCAGCGGCGGTGACAGTTAAACCTGCAGTCTGAGGAAACACACGTCATGTCACACAGGAAGTAGCTTCATATCAAAGGACAACGGGTGAGTTAAAGGTGCAGTGTGTACAATTCACACGAAGCACAGCGCAGGACATAAACTCCACCTCCTTCCAATAAAGGTTAACGTCGCATAAAGTTTCCACGAAGGTGGTTCTCCGCCATTTTGGGTTCTTCTCACAATGACGTCGGTTCAGCTTTGAATTGTGGGTGTGGCTAAGAAGCACACTGAGCACTGCGGTGGCTCAGGACTCACTCTGGTGGTGACAGAGTGGTACTGCAGGGTGGAGGGCCCAGCACAATAACAATAATAACACCAGTAACAATGCGCCAACGTCTTAACGGGACATTTCTGGACATTTGAAAGTCAAAATTTTTTACATTTTTTTTAAACTACAGGATGCACCTTTAACTGGAGGGTGTTTTCCTGACCTGAGCACTGCAGCCCCTGTCTGAACAGGCCTCTCAGCAGCCGGTGACAGGACTGGCACACGGTGGGTTTGGTGTAGCTGTGGATGTGGAAGGTGTGGGGCACCTGAGCCCGGCCCCTGTCGCCGTAGCCGACGCCCAGCCACACGGGAGGCTCCGCCCAGGACGGGGGCCGGGAGGTGGGCTTGGTCATGCTGATCTGGAGGGGGCGGGGAGAAAAGACAGTCAAGACACGCCCCCACACCAAACATGGCCGTACTCAATGTGCGGGTCACATCGATAGAAAACAAAACAAAGCAACAAAAAAACCTTAAAGGGCCAGTGTGTAAGATTTAACCATTCAATTAGTAGAAAATGATTATTATTTAAAGGTGCAGTGTGTAAGATTCTCGAGGTGAAGTTGCATGTTGTATCCAGCACCTCACCCTCTCGAGTACGGAGGAGAACCTTAGGTCGACTTCAGTCGTCATTAAAGCTCAAGAGATGTTTAGTGTGTCCACTCTGAGCTACTGTAAAAACATGGCGGCCCCCGGAGAGAGGACCTCATTTTAGGGTCATGGGGGGGGGGGGGGGGGGTGGGGGGGGGGGGGGGGGGGGGGGGGGGGGGGGGAATGACATGTAGGTGTTTACAAATCCATGAAAATGTCAGTATGTAATCATTCTGTAATGTTCTTAGAAGGGACAAAAATGACCGAAACCCTACACACTGCACCTTTAATATGATTGGTCGTGCACTCACCTCCTCCAGGCTGCCTCCGGCCTGATTGGACAGGGAGAGCGTGGGCGGCCGTCGGGGGGGAAAGAGCGAGAGGCTGGTGCTGACCTGCCGCCGCGCCCGGCTGCAGTCGTTGGGCAACAGGAAGGCGCAGCGCTTGTGGAAATCTAACCCGCAACCTGCGGAGAGGAGGAGGAGTGAGCAGAGTGAGGCTTTGTTGACATCACACACACACACACACACACACACGTTGGATCCATATAAAGGAGCTTCACCGTCACACTTGAGGCCCTGACGCACCAGACCCCACAGCATCTCCCCACAGTGGTGACAGAAGGTGGGGCTCCGGTACGACTGCACCACCAGGGCGTGGGGTCGCATCCCCACCGCCACGGAGGCGGAGCCTGGCGCCGAGCAGACAAGAGACGGAAATAATGAACACATGAATGAGGGGTTATAACATGTAAGAGTGAAAGGTGCAGTGTGTAAAATTAAGGTGACATTTTTTTTTTCTATTCACAGAAATGATTCAAACACATTAATTTATAATCGTGTGATTATATGAATTGTTGATTTTTTTGGTGGGGGGTGGGGGGGGAGGTTGCGAGCAGATCCTCTCTATGGGGGCGGCCATGTTGCACCACTATGTTTTTACAGGAGCCCAGAGGGGACAAACTAAAGTCCTTTGACCTTGAATGATTGACTGAGGCCTATCAAAGGTTTTCTAACTTGAATGGTCAGGGTGAGGAGTGTTCAGCTTCACCACTAGGTGTCACTAAATCCTACACACTGCACCTTTAAAATAAATATATATATATATATATATATATATATATAGATATGAAATCAAGAACTAGTGACTGATTCTTAAAGGTAGACTGAAAAGAAATGGCGATATTGAAAACAAGGATGACAAGGCTCTTCAACAACCAATAGGCCACGCCCCCAAAGGAAGAGCGTGTTGACCTCTGACCTGCGACCACGACCTCGATCAGGTCTCCATCCCGCAGCTCGTCGTGGTCACACAGGCGCTGCAGCAGCTGCGCGGAGGCGGGCTGATGTCTGAAGAGCAGCAGCTTCTCCCCAACGCCGACCACGCTGCAGTCTGGAGCCTGAACACACACACACACACACACACACACACACACACACACACACACACACACACACACACACACACACACACACACACACACACACACACACACTTCAGAGCTGACCCGCATCCTGGAAACTGTACAGAACATCAGACCAGAGAGGAACACCTCAGCAGAACGTGTTCAAGAGTGTGAGTGTGAGAGTGTGTGTGTGTGTGTGTGTGTGTGTGTGTGTGTGTGTGTGTTCAGGAGGGGCTTGTTGGGGCTGTGGTTGGAACGTTTTTGCGCTCCTGTCGACCACAGCGACAGAGGCAGCGCGACGACCAGAGCGGCCTCGCTCCATCACTCGCAGCTCAAACTTCACTCAAAACACTTTTTTTTTTTTTTTAAAGAAATGACAAGTGTACGAATGTGATTTAAAGGTTCAGTATGTAGAATTCATCAGGTCATTTCAATGTATCTGTGCAGAAATGGAATACAAGTAATTATACAGATGTATTAAGAGCCACATGGTTAAATTGGAGGGTCAGATGAGATGAATTGCAAGAAGTGCACTATGCATTTTCACCACTAGAGGTCTGGAAACCCTACGCACTGGTCCTTTAAGTGTGTGCGCACAAAGAAAACACCCACGGAAAACCTTCCCTCCACTGCATTTTGAGGATTTGGGTGAAATAACTTGATCGATGAACAAAAATCTACAAAATGTATTTTCCAAATTAAAGGTGCAGCCTGCGGGATTTTAGATCCTCTCACAAAAAGACCTGAATATTTCATTCCCATCCCATTTCCTTCGCATGGTAATTGAAAGAAACTGCACCTTTAATGCCCCCAGGTTCAAACAGACCCGTGTTTGTGGCGATACCTTGCGCTCTATGACCTCGGCAGCGAGCCTCCTGGCGTGACGGTAGCTCAGGTTCCGGGCCGGGACTCGAACCACCTCCCTGAACAGGCCCAGCTGGAAGTGGACCAGAGCCGGCGCGGCGGCGCAGGCAGGGGGCGCTGTGGACATGGAGGCGTGGCCTGAGGGGGGAAACATGGAGCTTATCGGAGGGATGGAACACGTTATTATTCCACGGTTCCAAATCTACACTGTCCTTTACTGTCGTTAGGTTGAATAGAATTCTAAAACTTATTTCTTTGTCAAGTATTTTTTGAATTAATTGGACGGATCGATATTCCCCTAATTTCATAATTTGCAGCAGATTCATTTTAAAAGTATTTGCTCTTTCAAATTATTTGCAGAGGAAAACTAAAGTATTTTGTTTTATGTTAAAAAGGCACAAAAATATAGTTTTTGTACTGTACTATAGTACATCATGTATTTACAGTCAACTCTTACAGGTCTACTCTGCTTTTAAAAACAAAATTTAAAAATCTGTTTCAATCTACTACAATATTTTCTCTCAAAATAATAAAATAGAAAGTTACAGATAGCAAAAAAAAAAGTCATTTAAAAAAAAAAAGGTTGCCGGGCCCCTAAAGGTCAAGGCCCCGTGACCTTTAGTCTTAAGACTCCGAACTTTACTGAGAAGCAGAAATCAGACGTGAAACAACGGAATCATGTGAAACACTGAAACACAGGTGGTCGCTATGGCAACAGGTGCCCAACAGCTGATAAACAGTCACTTTCACAATGCACAGAGCCTCATGGGAAATGTCTGAACTGGAATTCATGGAAAAAAAAAACTTCAAATATTGAAATATTGAAGTCGTCGTCAGGATGTTAAACGGAAGTAAACAGGAAGTGAACTTACTCTCTGATCCCGTCTCATTCAACTTCTGAAGTTTTCACCTCGAGTGGACGTCAGATCGTCACGGTGCCGGCACCTCGCTCAAGAGTCTGGTTTCCTTTGTGCGACACAGGAAGTCAACACACACACACACACACGCACACACGCACACACACCTCTATGACAAGGCAAGCCTGATCAACACACCCCTGCCTGAGACATGAAAACACACACACACACATACACACACAGACATCCTCCAACTGTCACCTCCAAGTGCTCAGAATCAATTTTTTCGAAAAAAGTGGAATTTATTGATTGAACCTTTTGGGATAAAACACATCAGCGGTGATACAGCGACTCCACACTAGGGGGCTCCAGCGAGTGAACACGGCCCCCATTCTCACCCCCAACCACCACATCACTCCACACCAACTTTAGGTTTTTCGAAATGTTGTTCGGAGCTTTGGAAGGAAAATCCTGCAGCTAGAGAAATATTTACAAATGGAGTCTCGTTTCTTTTACGGAGCTAAAGTGTAGTAATGTGTATTTAACTAGACGATTAATAGCATCAGGATTCTTAGAAATCTAATCACTAATACATGACGGTGAGCTTGTGTGTGACTTCCCGCTGTTCCCCAGTGTGTGTGTGTGTGTGTGTGTGTGTGTGAGACCAACATTAGACATACATATAAAAAGGTCATACATGATCTCTGTACATTATTTGCCGTGAACGACACGTGAAGCAAACTCTACCCTCGACGCACTTTCACCGTTTCCACTTTTTAACACTTCCCGTTCCCCTTCGTCATGGCTCCGCCCACTTCCTTCCCTCCCTCCTTCCACATTCAGCACAATCACAAGCTGATGTCAGTAATTTGCACTTTTTTTGACGACTCAGCGATAATGACAAAATGTGACTTAAATAAGACAAAGCGATGGGATTTGTTTGTGGCGTGTGGCGAAGGTGTGGACGCACCGACGCCGACAACACCAATCCACATCTGTTTGTAGTTTTTAAATCACACTAAGGTTGTTTACATTCTACCTTTTGTTTACATCCTTGTTCACGTAGAATTCAGGGAAAAGGTAGAAATACTTCATCACAGCCGAGTCCGAGTTAAGATGTGTACATTCTGTGGACAGCGCTCTTTGTACGTCTTCATCACTACTTGGTGGTCAAAGCATGGATGTATTATAAGAGCTGGACACAGGAAGTGAAAAGGTGTAGTGGCCAAACGGTGGTACTGCACCATCAGTTCTTATAATGCATCCATGAGGAAAACACAAATGTCCGGTGTAAAACCCGGCCCACCGCACCCAACAATCGAGAGAAACATTCAAATGATCAGGTCTCTGCACCTTTCAAAATAAAAGCTCGGAATGCTTCGATACAAGAAAAGTCACACAAAGACACGAACGTCTTGGTCGCCCGCGAGAAAACCCGTCTAAACTCCGAGGATTGTTCCGAACAAATGATCCAGCGACGACAAACGATGGAAACGATGAGTCAAAGTAAACATGTCCAAGAGTTCCCATAGTTCTCAATCGTGATTGTAAACAAATAAACATTTTATTTTGAATGAGCGGAGGAAGAGAGTATTGATTCGAGTTTGATTCGTCCTCCCTCAACATTAGTAGGTAGTTTTTAGACGTTTCAGTGATTTTTGTTGACTCTCATTTGGTGACATCATCCAAGCAGCTGGAGAGTTCATTTCAAATGTAAGGGAAAGAAGAATGAGCCCGACTACGGAGGCTCGTCACATTCACCTGAGAATAACTCTTTTTTAACTTCCGTTTTTTCAAAACAATGAAAACTCCATTAAATCAACCAAGACCCAATTTGTGCTTATTTCCAAATGACACTGGACCTTTAATCAGGAATTCAAAATAAGGGCAGTGACACTGCAGATCTAGGCGACAGTGTAAAAACATGGTGGTGCAAATATGGCCGCCACCATCACACACCTGCCACAATCCTCCAGGTGTTGGCAAAGGTCAATTCTGCGTATTGCACCTTTAAGGTCATTGACCTCTCACAAGGAATTGATCAAATGAGGAGTTTGATGTCACGTAAAACATTTTTAAAAAATCAAGTGAATGTAAACAAGCCTCCATATGTAGCTGCTCATCTGTCCAGTGTGGATTCCAAGATGGCCGCCCGGTTAACAGCAATAACATTAAAGGTCATAGTGCTTGGTAGATTCGGACTGAAACCTCCTGGGTCCAGTGGATTCCAGTGTTTGAGGTAAACTCATCAGTGTTTGACCTTTTCATTCATTGATCATCAACTCTTCACTCTCCAGTCAAGTGTAAACAAAAACAAAAACAAACGTATGCTCGATATACAAAGAAGCAAATATCAAATAATTTAAAACTGTATATACATAAAAAAAAATAAGGCAAAGAGTGAGGTTGAAATGATTAGTGCGCTAAATGTGTTTCTCTCTTTAACTAAAACAAAATCAGATTGTACCTTTTTTTTTCATTTTTATATTGAATGTGATTGATGGATGTTTTAGCTTCTCATGCTACTGGTGATACACAGAGGTGAACGCGGATTAGCCGCTAGCTGAGGCTAAACGTCTGCACGCGACGGATGGGCGACTAGTTGTTATATACCGTGGGTTTTTTTTTTTCTTTTTTTTTTTTCGGCTACGCGAAGTGGGAGGAGCTCTCGGGCGCCGACGCGCTAAGAAGCGGCATGCTGGGAAGTATTCTCTGGCTCGTGTTTGTACAGTGACGTAGCAGCGGGATTATGTTCGAGTGATACCGACTTTTCAAAAAAATAAAAGATGCTGCACGTGTCTGGTGTGTGTTTGCTTGCTTTTCATCAAACCGAGTCGCGCGCGGCCGCCGACTAGCCAATCAGGGAGCTGCGTCTGGACAGGTCCACGTTGCTGGCGCTCAGCCCCCGGCAGTCCGACAGTCCGGAGTTGGCGTCCTGGAAAAGGACCCAGAACGTGTCAGAGGGGGTAAAAGTGGGCGTGTACGGATTTGTCAGGGAAGTCAGGAAATGGGTGATGTCATCGGTGATGTCATCGGTGATGTCATACCTGCGCGGTCTCCTCCGTGCTCTTGTTGAGAAAGTTGAGGGAGCTCGCTCTTTTCATGCTGAGCAGGAAATAAAGAAGAATAAACTCTGACGTTAAACAAGTGCAACGCTGCCTCCATCCTTAAAGGTGCAGTGTGTAAGATTAGATCTTAATTGTGTTGTTTACATTCACTCTACGGTGGCGGCCATGTTGTACCACCATGTTTTTACAGTACAGTAGGAATACAACAAACTCGACCTTTAAAAACACAAACATTTTACAGTGTAAAACCTAGATTTGAGAACATTTGGCCCATTTACAGTCAAACACATTCAAAATGATTCAGATTCAAAACTTAAATATGACGGTTGACCTGACACTAAGCCCCCCCCCCCCCCCCCCCAACCCCCCCCCCCCCCCCCCCCCCCAGAGAATGAAAATCATTACTCGGAGCCCTGCACTTGAACTCGTCATGTCCTCAGGTCCCTGGATTTATGGTATTTTCAATATTAATCTAGGAGCACTGAAACCATAACGATCCAGATTAGGATTAAATGCTCGCTCACCCGGGGTTGCGAGGTTCCTGAGGTCCGCTCCCCTGCAGCTTCTTCACCAACATCTCGCTGCTCCTCCTCAGGGCGTCGCGGATCTTCCCGAAGGAGCCGCTGCGACGCAGAGACCCGTTACCGTCCTGAGAGACAGAGGGAGACAAATAAAGGTTTCACTGAAGAAGGTGCAGTTCACTGGGCGGCCACTTGAGGCTGTCAATCGCCAAACACTCCCATGTTGACATGGTGGACTCTGGAGGTGAATGAAACAGGTTTGGTACAAAGCACGATTGTGGTCTCGGTGAGTTACGTGTTTTCCTGTGACAACTGTATGGGGGGGCGGGGCTTATTTGGATTCTATCTTGGTTTGAAACGGTGCAGAATTAAGGGGCGTGGCCTCTTGAGTGACACCTGGCTGCGTTCTGCAACAGCCCCATGGGCCCTACCCCCCAGCTCTACCTGTGCTCCGCCTCTCCCCCCGCCCCCCCCCCCGCCCCCATTTTTGGATGAACCAGGAAGTGGGAGGAGTTAGTTTTGATGAGCGTGTGATCTGACCCCGTTCCACTCGGCCGAGTCGTCTCCCTCGCTCTCCCCCCTCGGGCCCCCGGGTCCGTTGACTCCGTCCCTGCTGTGTCGTCTGTCGACGCCGGTTCCTCCGTCTTTCAGCAGCTCCACCACCTTGCTCTGGTTGATGGCGTCGATGCCCTGAGGACACACACACACACACACAACATAAGATTAAAGGGGATTACAAAGAAAAAAAATAAACAAAGGCTGAATAAATCACAGCTGTAATCTGGAGTCTTTGCTGAAGGAGTTGTTGAAAAGAGCCCAGACATTTCATCTAACAGCGGTAACTCAAACAGTCAGGTGTGTGTGTGTATGTGTGTGTGTATGTGTGTGTTACCTGTTTACGTGTCTTGCTGGCGCACTCCTCCAGAGTCTCCGCCGCCTCCAGTTTGCCCTGACGACGGTACAACGCTCCCAGGCTTTTCAGGGTGGTGTTCACCGTGGGGCTGAGGAGAGATTTTAAGAGGTTTATTAAAGGTGCGGTGTGCAAGATTAAAAGGGGACCTTTGTCCACTTCTGTGGTAAAAATATACACATACATATATATATATATATATTTTTTTTTGTTTTGTTTTGTTTTTCTTATTTCGTCTATGTTGCATTAGTATAATATTGGCAATTTTTTTCAGGATTTGTCAGAGTAAAATTATTGTTCAGCACATAAAAACAGATTAAAAAAAAAAATGGCTTCTTGATTTAGGGCCTGATTCCATTATATTCCCATGGGATCCACCTGTGGGACTCACCTGTCCACCTTACAGGCTTTGTACCAGCTCCCGTACTCCACATAGGGGCCCGAGTCCCTGCGTTTGCCCTGAGAGATGAGGAGCAGAAAAGGGGCGGAGTTATAGAGCGCGTGTGAAACATTAGAGCCCTGAGTCAGCGTTAAAGGTCAGGGCGACGGACCCACCTTGCTCTCCTCTCTCTCCTCCGCGTGCATCCAGATGGGTTTGTTGTCGTCTGCAGACAGAGATCAAAGGCAGTGAGGTGATGATCAGCTGATTCGGAAGCCCGCCCCACGACCTCGCTCTCTAACTGCCCCACGTGATGTCACAACCAGCACATGGCCGCCTGGCACCGGGACCCGTGCGCCCGCTCGCCCGCCTCCTGCCAAGCCCTCCCCCCCTCGCTCCCTCCCTTCCTCCCTCGCTCCCTCGCTCCCTCACATGTGAGCAAATCAGGGTTTGATGGGCTCAGTGCAAACGGCAGCGCTAAGCTGCATCGCATGAGAGGGGCGGGAACTAATCCCCCCCGAGGCTGCACCGAGGATCCACATTTAAAGGTGCAGTGCGTGAGATGTGCTGACCTCTAGAGGTGAGGTTGCAGGTTGTGTCCATCACCTCACCCGCACCCTTCTGAACGTGCAGGAGAACCCGTGGTCGACTTCAGTCGTCGTTAAAACTCAAAAAGACGTTTAGTACGTCCGCTTTTACTACTGTAAAAACATGGCCGCCCCCGTGGAGAGGAGCCACTCCTCATGTAAATACACATTAAAGGGCTCATTTTAAGGGAAATGGATCAAATCAAACATGTACGTGATTATAATGTCGTGAAAATGTCAGTATGTCATCGTGTTGTAACATTTTTACAAGTGAGGAAAAATCTCACACACTGCTCCTTTAATTCATCCGATTCTGGTTTATCCTACTTTAATCTTTGATCTCAGTGACGCAACGTTCTGCAGAATGTTTTGCACTCACTGTTGACGGATCCAAACTCCTTCTCGTGAGCGCGGGTCAGAATCTCTTTGTACAGCGTCTCGGCGTCTTTGAACTTGCCCTGCTTCAGGTAACATGTGGCCTGGCGAGGGAGAAGACGGGAGTTTGTTGATAAAAAGATGGAGGTCAGTCATGGGCGGGGTTTAAGGGAGCCTCACCAGGTTGTTCTTGGTCTTGGCCACGTTGGGGTCGTCGGCTCCCAGCTTGGACTCGTAGATCTCCAGGGCTCGTCTGTAGTAGTACTCCACCTCCTCGTACTTCCCCTGGTTCTGACACAGCAGCGCCAGGTTGTTCAGCTGCTTGGCCACGTCGGGGTGATACTTCCCCAACACCTGAGGGCGCCACCACGCCGCGTGAGTGTTTTTGGTAGACACCGACGACGATGACATGGCGGAGGAAACAAAACCACGTAAATACAAGTCGAATTTAAAAACGCGTGTTTCACATGTTCACATTGTAGCGCGTTAAAAAGATATACTATAAATATAAATGTGTTGGATCCTGCATTCATCAAAACCTATTGTATGACGACCTCATGACCACCTTTAAATAAAGGTTTACTCTTTTTAATTTCTGAGCGACAACTAAAAACTCATTTCCAACTTTAAAGGTGCAGGGTGTAAAATTCAGATGCATGAAAATCAAAATCACCTGAATTGACGAGTCCTTCACGTCAACATATTGTATGATCGACAGATTGAGGAGTTTGGCTGCATTTTACAACTTCACCACTAGAGGTCAGCAGATCTTACATACTGTGCCTTTAAATAAAGTCAACAACTCATGGAACATCATTTCCTCCGTACAACTACATCACTCAAACCCACACACGCACAATACTGTTCCCTAAGACACTCACAGAAATGTAGTCGTGGCGGTGACTGACCTTCTCTCTGATCTCCAGCGCCCTCTTGCACAGTGGCTCCGCCTCCTTGTACTTGCCCCTCTTGCCGTACAGCACGGCCAGGTTGTTGAGTGTGGCGGCCACGGCTGGATGGTCCTTCCCCAGCGTCTTCTCCCTGATGGCCAGGGCGTCATTCAGGAGGTGGGCCGCCTCTTTGTACTTGTTCTGATCCCTGGAAGAGGAAAAAATAATCACAACAATGGCGGCAGCGAATCCCCCTCCCTCCCCCCTTCACGACGCCACTTCCCGTCGGCCTCCCACCTGTACACCAGCGCCAGGATGTTGAGCATGGTGGCCACGTCGGGGTGGTCGTGGCCGGACGTCTTCTCCAGGTCCTCCAGCGCCTGTTTGCAGAGCGGCACCGCCACCTCGTAGCGGCCCTGCGAGGCGTACTGGATCACCAGGTTGTGCAGCGTGCGCAGGCGCGCCGGGATCTCGTAGCCGCCCTGCTGCGCCGCCGCCTCGCCGCTCGGCTGAGCTGAGGGGGCGGGAGGAAGGGGAGCCAATCAGAATCGGGTCATTTTGGGGTTTATTTGACAACCTGAGGAAATGACTCAGACAATGGACTTAAGTGTGTGTATAATCTCAAGAATTGTTACCTGGCAACTACAAGAGCAATGGTAAACAATTAAAATAAGATAAACGATGACAGATAATCCCTTTTGATCTCACTATAGTCAAGAAAAATGAGAAGTAAACATTAAGTAGAAACACAAGGAAGCACAGACACACGATGTATCGACATAGAATTGAGAAGGCAAGAGAATCACACAGATCAAAAGAACTAAAGGAAGATCTAGATCCTACAGGTCTAGAGAGGAAAAGGCAACGTGGACCCACAAAGAACACATTCGATATCAAAGTCGACATGTTGCACACACGCGATTCACAGCTCGTTCAGAGCACATTTGCATAAACACACGACAACACAGCAAAAAGACATTTCACATGTCGGTGCAAATAAATCAGGCACAAACACAAAGACACAAACGAGCGAGTGGAGGAAATGCTGACTCGTTGTTTGCTAGCTCTGAAGCTAACTGAGCAACAAGTGATTAAAAAAACAAAGACACCCGGATTCTTCCATGAAGAATCATTTCATGAGTACGACTCAGCAACTTGGACACTAAAGTCAGAGGAGATACATTCGAATCCACACTGGCCACCATTTTGTGCCGGGCCTCATGTCACGTGAGAGAAAGAAGCAGCACATTTGAGACGCATGCACTTGGAAACACTCGACATTTCTGCTTTATTGATTTTAATTCATTAAATCATAATAGAGATTATTCGTCAAACAAAGAGAATTAAAAAAAATAAATAAATAAATCGGTCACACCCAGTCTGGAGTTTGGGAGCAGCAGCTGCCGCCGTCCTCAAGCACATGGTTCCTGAGTCCTGCACTTTCTTTGGTTTATTTTTTCTTTTGAAATAAATAAAATCAATTAAATACTATTCTCACTTGAAATGTGTTTAAAAGTGAGTTCCAAACACAGATAAACATCTTTCCTCTCCTCATTCACTCCGTTTGTTCCTGCTGCTGCTGCTCACAGGTGTCTGATGACACTCTGATTGGACCACACCCCTCCTGCCCTCAAACCCCGCCTCCCCCTCCCTCTCCCCCTTTTCAACAGGGCTGCGTTCAACCTCACCAGTGTTCTGCACCATTATATACATACATATGTGAATATATATACATACATACATATATATATATATACACATACATATATATACATACATATATATATATACATACATATATATACATACATATATATATATATATATATATATATATAT
>JAFBJT010109984.1:2500-14368 GCA_016785325.1 Chascanopsetta lugubris | reverse complement strand
TCTTATTGTAGTTTACAATAAGAGACATTATGACACTAGAAGAGAGACACTATTACGGATAGAATGAGTTTGACTCATGAATCATTAAAGGGTTAGAGAGGAGCAGAGAACATCATGTGTCTGTCTCATGTTTACGTTTTAATGCTGCCAACATGTGACCTGCTTTTCTCTCTGCACCTCCAACATCCATTTACCAACCGAGCACAGAGCTTCTGTTTACATGGAGAAAATAGAACACACACACACACACACACACACACACACAGTGTATAGCCTCCATGAACCCTGTCAGCCACCAACACAACAACTGTATGGGGGGTGGAGCTAATCTTTATTCTATCGAGGTTTGAAATTGAGCATAGTTAAGGGGCGTGGCTACTTGATTGACACCTGGGCCGACCGGGCACGTTCTGCCCAGCTCTACCTGTGCTCCGCCTCTTTGCGGATGAACCAGGAAGTAGGAGGAGTTAGGGTTAGTTGAAATCGAATGTGCCGATTTTTGGGGGTAAACAAACAAAGAATAGCGATTTTTAAAATGATACAGAGTCGTGCCATGTCGCCATCTGCTGTTGATTGATGGAACTACGGAATAATTACTAACAACCCCTTTAATGTCTGTTCAGTTTGATTTCTCTCATGGATTTAGAGAAACGACCTGCAAAATACAACATAACAGAGGCTGTATTTATTTTTAACACTTTATACGAGGTTGTGTTTTAACACTTTACGCGTCGATCTATCTGCGAATGCTAAAAATCCCACAGCTGGAGTCTGGAGTTTGTCCTCTCAGCCTCACACTTGTCCGACGGAGTTAAAGGGCCGAGGAGGTGCAGAGCTCCGTTTGATGTGATTTGGTCGCTGTAATTAAATCCGAACCAGAGCGCAGTTACCGCAGCGGCGACCGATCGACATCGGCGTGAGTGACGTCGTCGTCACGGCAACAACAACTGACCCCCTACGAGGAGTCAGCCAATGAACAGCCGTCGCTATGAATAGAGTTAGCGCTGATGTCATACCTGGTCCCTGGTCGTCATCGTTGGGGAACAGGTCGTCCAAACTGTCCTTGTCCTTGTCTCCGCCCCCGCCGCCGCCGCCGCCGCCGCCCTGGTTCTTCTCCTCGGAGGGCGACACGTCGTCGTCGAACTTCTTGATCTGGTTCATGAACTCCAGGTGCTTCTTCTCCTCCTCCAGCTGCGCCACGCTCTGCTCGCTGCGCTGCAGCTTGTGCTGCGTCCCCGCCAGCTCGTCGCGCAGCCATTGGTTCTCCTGGCACAGGCGCCGCACCTGCGCGCGCAGCTTCTGCTTCTCCGACTCCACCGCGCTCAGGTGGCTGGACAGGGCGATGATCACCTGCGGGCGGGAGGACCCAGACCATAATACTCAAACACTTTGGATTGTTAGAGAGGGAGGTATTTCAAATGGTGCTGTTGCACTGCGAGTTTTCATCCCCGACGCCTTAAAGGCACGGTGCATAGGATTTAGTGACATCTAGTGGTGAGGGTTGAATCCAGCCAAGTACACAATTAGTATTTAAAGGCACAGTACGTGAGATGGAGTGACACATAAGGGGTCAAGTGGCACATTCTAACCCAAAACATTGTCCATCCTGGGCGACTGTAAATACACCAGGATCCAACATGGCCGCCTCCTCTCACCATAGCAATTGGAGAGCAACACACTGGACCTTTAATCAGGGATCCAACGTAAAGCGTAAGGCGCGAGTGGACGAGCGACGTGCTCTCTCACCTGTGCCTCGCCCAGGCCGAGCTCGATGGCCTCCAGGCTCTTGCGGAGGAGGCCGGACTTCTCCTGGGCGGCGGGCGGCTGGGCGCAGTCCAGCAGCGAGTTGAGGAGCTGGGCGTGTTCGCCGCGCAGCGTCTCCAGGCCCTGCATCACCGCCTTGGTGTTCAGGACGATCTCATCCTGGCTCAGGCGCTCCAGGGCTTCTTCGCGTGGGTACACCATGGCGGACATTGCCTGGTTTCATACACGCTGAGGGGGGGGGGGGGGGGAGGGGGGGGGGGGGAGAGAGAGAGAGAGAGAGAGAGAGAGGGGAAAAGGGGGCGGAGTCAGAGGTGAGGACCACTTCCTGTTTATGTGGGAGGAAGGAGGAAGGAATGAGATACGAGAGGAGTTTTCCATGTCTTCACTGTGAAAGTGAAAGTGGTGAACCCGTGCGTGTGTGTGTGCGCGCTCGTGCGTGCGTGTGTGTGTGTGTGTGTGTGTGTGTGTGTACAGATAATCCCGTTTAGATTACCACAAGAAGATTGGTACGAGCTGGAATCTGACACAGCAGCTGAGTGGAGCTGAGGCCAATTAAAGTGAGACGCTGTCACAGAATCTGCTGCTTCACGCGAGACTCACTCGTGAGGAGAGGAGTCGGATCCTGATGTCAACAAACTCGGAGTCAACACAGGTGGATTCAACTCGGAGTGAGGGACAAACGTAAACAGGCAACATGATGTAAACACCACCGAAGTGCTGGCCGACGTTTCATTGATCTTTGACAGGGCTAACATTTAATGTGTTCTAATTCAATATTAAAATAATGCGCAACGATTGGATTATTGATTAATCAGGTCTGTTGACACACGTGTACAGATTTTTTATTTTTTTAAACGATGTTTTTGCAAATAAACTGCCGATTAAATGTAATGATCATTTCGGTCCAGTTAAACAATTAATGAATACCATTTGATGGACCATTTAAACATCTGCAGCTCTAATCTAAAATCTAAACCAATTAAAATCCCATCAATCAAAGGTTTCACTGAAAATAATATGAGCATTTAGACACATAGGGGATCATTTGAGCTGGTGTTTTCTACAATACAATGTAACATTCTGTTAAATAACAAATGATTCCACTGGAAGTTTAAAGGCGCTGGATGGAAATAGAATTCAAACACTTCCTCGACAATCCACAATAAGACATAAATGCATGTATCATCCTTGTTGCTCATTTTGTGCTGAGTCATCGCGGAACATGAGGTGATGTGAGCAGCTGTGAGTGAAACCATCGGAGGAGCTGCTGCTGCTGCTGCTGCTGCTGAGCCTCATCCTGACTGTCTCCCTCTTCCTGCTTTGATGATGGAGGCACCTGCCCCCCTCTCTCTCTCTCTCCCTCTCTCTCACCCCCCTCCCTCCCTCGTGTAGCTCACACACTGGCTGCAATGCACCAATAACTCCTTCACGTCAGAGAGAGAGAGAGAGAGAGAGAGAGAGAGAGAGAGAGAGAGAGAGAGAGAGAGAGAGAGAGAGAGAGAGAGAGAGAGAGAGAGAGAGAGAGAAATAAGGGCAAGATGCAAAACATGGAAACTGTGCTGGGCAGGATTGAGCACCATCACTTCCTCCTCCATGTTGGATCAGAATGGGGGGGGGGGGGGTGGGGGGGGGTGGGGGGGGGGGGGGGGGGGGGGGGGGGGGGGGGGGGGGATGCCAGGAGTGTGTAGCCGGTGCATGTGTGAGGCCTGCGGGGTGAGATGAGTGAAGGTGCCCG
This sequence comes from Chascanopsetta lugubris, assembly GCA_016785325.1. Lineage (NCBI taxonomy): Eukaryota > Metazoa > Chordata > Actinopteri > Pleuronectiformes > Bothidae > Chascanopsetta > Chascanopsetta lugubris. The sequence continues at coordinate 10,869 of JAFBJT010109984.1, read as the reverse complement.
GTGATGGAGGAATGGTCCTGGAGGTGAGAGTGTGTTTTACATGTACACAATGTAAACACAAACAGGCCCGGGGCCCTCACCGTTACACGACACAAACAACACAGTGTAAACAAATACATACATACACCGGAAGTTCACGGTGAAAAGTGATGATTCATCCCTTGAAACACAAGAGAATTCTTGGTGTCACGTTTACGTTAGAATTGACAGCTCGCGACGAAACACACTCACACACACACGCGCACACCGGTACATTTACGTCGGAAATTGACGTATTTTGAAAGCACACAAGTATGACGTCACGTTAGTGCGATAATTATTCATATTAGTTGGTGTATTTACCTTCATCGAAGACAAGTGCGGTGCTTTCTGTGCCTCGAACAAAGCAGGAGGACAATGTTGTGATGCTCCGGTCACAGCAGCGGCAAGAGCCAGCAGGGAAAAGAAACCGCTTCCGGTTGGATTTTCAAAATAAAGTACGGGATTCCAGATATTCGGCAAAGGCGACGCACAATATTGATAGTTTCCGACCCTTTTAACAATTAAGACCAAGTTGATGAACACCACCTCTTTCTAATGAGCATTGAGCATGAGCATTTTGTTGCTGGCGTCACTTGGGACTTAAACATCAACCGTTAACACTGAATTGAATTTGAATTGGCTGTTCACTTTATTTTGAAGGAAACTGATAACAAGGAAGTGGCTACAGACACCTGTCTCCTGCATCTCTGGCCTCTCGCGGCGTTTGGGCTTCGGAGGATGCACCAAAATAACCACAACCCCACCGAGTTTAGTTTAACGCGATTACACTTCCGGTTAAAACCTGTAATTGAGCTAACAGCTGCTTTGGCACGATGCTAACCTGAACTTACCCGCACTGTCAGTGGACAACGGAGGCCGAAGGGAGTCCCTACAATGAGTCAGACTTTATAAACAGGAAGTAAATGCACTCTGATTAATTCAAAAATAAATAAGAACTCAACTGTGGTGTCGTATAATTGTTTACAGCGTGACAGTGAGGAGGCGAAAATGGCTGTCCATCCCAGACACTGTTAACAAAGAGCAAACGAAACGTCAAGATGATTCATGTCAGCCATTTTGGAAGGACCTGCCCTGAAGCGGAAGTGATGCACTATTTGTTTGTGCTAAATCTAGCACAACAATATATCTATAGGTGGTTATATTTGTCTGTTTTAAATGCTGAAGATGATCTAAAGTCAATAATTCTTTACATACATTAGGATTGTTTTTGTGTTTTTAAAAATACATTTATTTAAAACAGGTTGCTGGTGGAGCTGAAGTATCTTGTTTAACTTCTGCTCTTTGTGTATAAATATGAGCAGAGGCCCCATTCAAAGACAGTCAGGGGCAAAAAGAGGACAACGGGGTACTGAGTGTGCTGTGTACCACTGACCCGCATCACAAGCTTCATTTGCATCCTTTATTTACATTCATTATTATTATTATTATTATTTTCGGTTGGCTGAGGAAGCTTCCCATAGAAATGGAAATTTTGTCCAAAACCATACGCACTGTACCTTTAGAAATGAAAAAAACAGGAGACAGAGCTACAAATCAGCAATATCTTTATTTAAAAAAACAAATGAAACAATGAACACTTCCACTTTTCATCCTACATCAGTTTGATTGACAAGTCATGAAAAAAAAGAAGCAAAACTACAAAACATGTGAAATTAAGAAACAAAACAAAAAAACAAGACCAAAAAAAAATAAAGAGAGAACACAATGTAACAAGTACTATCTGATATGTACAAGTGTTATAGTTTGTTTAATAGAGCTATTGTTTATAGGCAGAAGGCGAACAAAGCTGAAGAAACGATGGCATGTGCAAATAATCGACTCTCCGCCCCGAAAAGCTCCCGGCTCCGCCCCCCGCAGGACGGGCGGAGGTCGAACGTTCTGGTAGGCAACGATCCCGTTCCCCGTGAGGACAGACGGCGAATGTACAAAGCTGCGAGGGGGGGGGGAGACAGGAAGGAGACACTGCTGATCACCGACACGAGGTCAACGACATCTCTCACAAGGACAGAGAAACCATCGTCACGGCGACAACAAACACGGGTACGCACAGAGGTACGGTCAGAAAACACACACATGGGAGACGACTTCAAGAGACGGAAAACAGCCACGAGAACTGCAGAACGAGGCCGGAGATGAAAACACGCTGAAATGACCAAACTTGTGGTTAGTTTGACTGCAAATCCAAGTAAGTTGCGTTAAAGAGTCCTGCTCTCTGTTTGTGTTTTTGTTTGTTTTTTAAACAGAAAAAAAACAAACAAAAAAACAGGAAAAACTGTTCAAACTGGGTCAAATCTGCACTGTTACAGGGGTTAAAGGTGCATTAGGTCACTTCTTTAATAGCAGTGAGTAACCGGAAGTGGACCCAATGAGGCAGAGGCTCCGCCCACTAACCCACATTGGCCAATAAGGGTTCAGCCTTTTCTTATGCTGGAGAGCACAGGCATCCCGTCACCTGCTGTCGTTTGTTTATTGTTGTCATTGCGCATCACTTCGTGGCCACAGGGGTCGCTATTAACAACTTTTTCAAAAGTCCCCCGAATGCACCTTTAATTGATCATATCTGATGTGTAGAGGCTTCAAATCTGTCATTCATAAAGTTGTGTGTTGTGTGTAAACTGAATCTGATACATTCGAAGATTAGAAAACTAAAAATAATCTGAAGACATCGACGGACGAGTCACCGACCAATCACGGACGAGCGAGTGAAACCTCATGTAACAGAGAGAGAGAGAGACGATGTCTGTCGCCATGACAACACTGTAACATCCACACGGAACCACGGGAACAACAATCAAACCGAAAACAGCGTTTCAATCAATGCACTGGCTTTATAACACTATTCAAAAATATATGCTGCTAATACTTCACAGGAGATTGTTGCAAGGCAGGTGACACCAATAATCCAACAATCAATAATCCCATAATCAATCATCCAGATACGTTGAACTCCAATTCAATCATTTTATTTATCTATTTTAATTCTATTCATTTTTTTTGTGGGAGGAAAAAAAAATATCGGTGTTCACCTACAAATCACAACTGCAGCCCTGATCCTCAACACACACAAACACACACACACACACACACACACACACACACAAATGGCATGCCCTCTTTCACATAGTAGAAAAAAGGTTTTCTACTATTTTTTTTACTTTTAAGGTTTCCACATTAATTCAATGTAATTCATACACACACACACACACACACACACACACACATATATATATAAGCAGTTACTGTACACTCACTAATCACCTCACAACATCCTAGAGAAGCAGAGGCAGACCTGTTCCGACACATGTGGAAACCAAACGCACATTTTCTGGATTTGATATCATTAAGGAGAAAAATTATTTAAAGGTGCATGACGCAACTTTTTTTCCTTTAAAATGACTTTTTGATGCCAGTGGCTGAGTCCAATAGTAAAGCGCAGGCAGAGTGCGGAGCAGCTACCGGCTGGATTCTATTATTGTGACTGTTGTGTCAATATGCTGCCCCACCACAGGGGTCACTAGAATCACCCAATTTCAGAAAGTTCCCTACTGCCCCTTTAAAGATCAGTCACGACAACATTGTGCTTTATTGTGAGCGATAAACGCGATTAGTTGTTGTAAATACTCGATAAATAACCCGCAAACGAATTCCGATCATACTCCGTTACTGCGGTGGCCATTTTGGAAAAAAAAAAAAAAATGCTGTCACGTCACGTTTGTGGTTTCCTGTTTGCATATGTGTACGGGTCTGCTGCTGAGGGACGCGCTCTCACGACTGCATAGCCAATGAGACGATAATAAAAGGAAACTGCACGGCACAGTTAGCCCCGCCCACCCCACCAAGCCCCGCCCTGAAACTCCTCACAACAAAAGTACGCTATTCATCACACAAAGAGAAGGTGTCACAATTTTTCACAAGAGCACGAGTCGTTCAGGGGAAACGCTTCCCCTTCAATTATTATGTTATTTTTTTTTCTTAACGGAAACATTTGGCTTCCAAATAACTTCACAGTAGTGATTCTTTCTGTCGAAGCCCTTAAATTAAATATGTCCGGGCCTGTGTGGTGGAATAAATATTTTGGCTGCGTTCAGTGAGTGTCTATTTTTAGCTCATGCGAACACGGCAGCCCTGTTGTTGTTGTTGTTGTTGTTGATGTTAAGGTGTGTGTGCGGCACATGAGTGGTGTGTACCTGTACGGCCGGAGCATGCACGTGTGGGGGTCAGGGCCTCGGGGGTCAAAGGTCAAAGGTCAAACCCGGGAAGGTCGGTGTCGGTGAAATGGGCGAGTGGTTGTTGCATGCGGTTGCGTTCCATAGAACGGAAACATAAAATGGCAGTTAGCGAGTAAATTGTGCTGTAAGCCCCTTGTAAACACACATACACACACACACACACTGTACATTCACGTGTTCACACACACACACACACACACACTCACACTCATACACACCAAAAGGGGGTGTTAAAGTGACCAGTAACAGCTGCACCCTCCTCTTCCTCCTCAAACGACGTCTTCCTCCAGCCGCCGCCGCCGCCGCCGCCGCCGCCGCCGCCGCGAATGGGGGTGTGACAGGACCGAGGAAGGTCAAGAGGTCAAGTCTAGGTCCAGGGAGTCGCAAAAGGGGGCGTGGCCTGCTCCTAGGAGGGCGGCTTGCTGTAGCCGAACAGTCCCACGGGCAGGTACTTGACGTGAGTGGGCCACTGGGCGGCCAGCTGGAAGAACTTGACGTCGTTCCACTCCACGCCGTCGATGGACACTGAGGAAACGGGACACAGCAGTCAATCAGCTGAGTCACATGACTCGGGGTCACATGACCCCTGGGTGTTATTGATCTCGGCTCTGATCGGCTGTGAATGCGCTGACGAACTGCGCTAACTACATCCACTTGCCGCCCCTCCCCTCGACGCAACCGCTCTCGTGCGGCGCTATGATGCTAGTTCAGCCTCCTGCCGTTCGCATGTAGCCACGTCTGCTAATCAGCGCGCACAACCCCCGGGTCACATGGCCTACGGGTTCCGACACCGGGTGGGAACGCGAGCCCCAGGTGAATGACGTAACTTCCTCTGCCGTCCTCGCTCTTTGGCTCCGCCCACACCGCTCCCGGGCCACGCGGCCATGACGGCTCTCCCGTTGTTAGCATGTAGCCACGACTGTGCTAACGGCAAAAACGTACTATTTGGACGTGCGAGGCTTGATGTCTGGAGAACCGTGACGCGGCGGCTCGGCGGCTAAACTGCACGCCGCCATTTCCACCTCCTGCGTTTTGGTCAGACGAACGCCACGAATCGGGCAAATGTGCCGAGTCGGCAGTCCTGGGCGCGTGCGCGTTCGCTCGCCGTTACCTTTCAGGATGGTCTGTTGCTGCTTGGCAGAGCAGATGAGTCGACTGATGCCCTCGATGACCTGACTCTTTGAGTCCACGTCCTTTTCCTTCGGCTTCTTCCCCAAGAAGATGGTGGGAACTGAGGGGGACACGGGGGACAGGCGTCAACAAGGTCGTTCCCCCTGGCCATCCCATAATTGACTGCATGTCAGTGGTGAGCATGCTGCTGAACAGGTGGTGGCAGCTGTGCGACAGACTCAAGTTCGACATGACAATAAGCAGAGGGACGCAGGGACGCTCCCATCGGGATGAACGGCAGCTCTGTTGCTAGGCAACAGCAGTGAAGGCGGGGCCACTACAGCAACCCTTAATGAACCACAGTCTGATGTGTGTGTGTGTGTGTGAATTACAATGAATTATTGTGGAAACCTTAAAAGTAAAAAAAAATAGTAGAAAACCTTTTTTCAACTATGTGAAAGAGGGCATGCCATTTGTGTGTGTGTGTGTGTGTGTGTGTGAGTGTGTGTGTGTGTGTTGGGCTGCAGTAGTGATTTGGAGGTGAACACCGATTTTTTTTTTGTTCCTCCCACAAAAAAATGAATAGAATTCAAATAGATGAATAAATAAATAAATGCCTATCTCCGCCTCTCACCCTTCTTGTTCTTCTCCTTGGTGACCACCGTCATCGCCATGGTGCTGACCTGGGCCTGCGGGTCGCTGCTGCCCCCTCCTGGCAGCCTGCTGACCTGCAGCGAGCGGAAGGCGCTCTTCAGCGTGTTCTTGCAGCCCGTGTCGCGCCGCTCGCCCTCCCGCCGCTTCTCGGCCAGCGAGGCCAGCCAGTAGTCCACCTGCAGGCCGATGGCGTCCATGCCGTGGGACATGCTGGGACTCCTGGGGACAGATGGAGGAGAGGTGTGGTGGTTCAGTATGTACCTGTGGTCGAAAGGGGCGTGGTCTCTCTTACCCCTGTACTGTCAGGTTGCTGCCCATGGAGGGGGAGGAGGGGGGAGTGGCCGCTTCCTTGATCATCCCTGTGGGGGAGCCGTGGGAGGGCGGGGACGTGGAGGGGACGGCCAGACTCACGGCCACGCCCTCCTCGCTGTCTCCTAGACAACCACCAAACAACAACAACCAGGTGAATAAAATGTAAACAAACTGCTGCATTTCGGGATCATAATAAAACAATAACAATATTTATGATACAATAAGACATGATACAATACAACATGATACATTATATTATATGATCCAATAAGATTTGATACAATATGATAGAATTAGATGAGGTATGTATGATACAAAGTGTCGTAACATAAAATATGGTATTATGGGATATAATACACTAAAATTCAGTCAAATACAATATCATAAGATAAGATAATATAATGTAATATAATATAAGTCAATTCAATGTAATTGAATAAAATAAGATAATTAATAATAACAAATCATCATTAATAATATCAAAATATAATACAATATAATATAATCTAATTTAATATAATAAATCAAGATCAAATCTAAGAATAGATAAACACAGATTATTCACATTACTGCTCATTCTATTTACGCCGTGACACCATGAGGTAAACAAAGGATGTTTACTATGTTTACTGTTAGATCTTTAAACCCTCACCTGTTGGAGACTGACCGGACTCGATGAGCCCGACCTTCACCACCTGGAAAACAGGAAGTGACAATCCTCAATGAGCAGCCCTGGATTCATATAATCTGAACGTTAACATTCAAATGTAAAGACGTCAAATCTGACCCCGATGAACGGGATGAATTTCTGGTAGGAGTCTTCGTCTCGTCTGGGGGGAGAGAGAGAGAGAGAGAGAGAGAGAGAGAGAGAGAGAGAGAGAGAGAGAGAGAGACAACAGAACTTTCGAATGAAGTGTCTCTGCCATGGATGAAACAGGAAGTTGCTGGTGTGGGACACGTTTGCGCGCGTGTTGACTCACGTCCTGTGTTTACACGTGAGCATGGCCTCGGCGATGGGCAGCTGATGTGTGACCGTGGCGCCGCTGATGTACTGCGAGATCCTGCCCGCCACGTCCAGCTGGTCTGAGGGTTCCACCCGACGACGAAGACGAAGAAGAAGAAGAAGAAGAAGATGAGGTGATGATGATGATGGATGACATCGTGGAGATTCTGCGAGTGAGCGGACAGGAAGTGGCGGTACCGGTCTGCGGCGGCTCCGAGCGGCTGAAGGTGTCTCTCCACGGCCCGTCCAGGAAGGAGGAGCAGTAGCGGTTGTCGAGGGCGCCGAGGTGCTTGGCGACGGGATGGGAGCCTGAGGGGGAGGGCGGACTTAGAGGCGGGGCTAAAGAGGAGGAAGCTGCACGGGGGGCGGGCCGACCCTCCTCACCTAGTGGCACCACCAGGAAGCGCATGTGGTTGAGCCAGTCCGACGTCTTGTTGGCGAGCTGCGTGACGAAGAACTGCAGGATGGCGCCCAGGTAACTCTGACTGCCCACCGCCGCCACCTTCACCGCCCGCGGCATGGACGAGTTACAGTTACAGCTGCAGGGGGGGGAGAGAGAGAGAGAGAGGGGGAGAGAGAGAGGGAGAGATACTTAATGGATACAACAACAACGTAACCCAGGTTTGAATGAGGTTGCCGTGGAAACCGCTCTCGAGTTACATCGCGATTCGTGTGATGAAATAGAAAATGACTGATGTTGTCTGAAGTTCTACAAAGTCAGTTTCCATGTTCGTGGTTTCAGCACGAATGACATGCACGTGGTGTCTGATACAGGAAGTGCACAAAACACACATGGTGGACAAACAGGGGTACTGCGCGGTCAGGCGCGTGATTATCATTACAAGTTGTCATAATTAAAACAAATCACGGAAAAGACAATCCGTGGTTAATAATTACACTTTTTGATGTTTGTCAAATACACATTATGACTATTTACACATATCTGACACGAATCATTGGTTTTTAATGGGTTCAATATTGACATTACTGACAAGTATATTTGAATACAGTGAAATAAA
>JAFBJT010109983.1:117737-133022 GCA_016785325.1 Chascanopsetta lugubris | reverse complement strand
CTGATAACTCAGTGCAGCTCAGGTGCAGACAGAAGTGTTGAGTTTGAGCATCACAGACGAACTGTAACTGTAACTAATTATAATTGGCAGACACACACTCTCACATACACTCACACTTTGATGTTCCCCCTCAAGCTCATTAACCTAATTGAAGATTTAAATCCTTGAAAACGTTGTCAGGCACTTGACAAACACAGCCAGGACACCGTAGATCTCTCCTCCATCGTTTTGTATTTGTTGGTGACTCTCAGATGTTGATTCACGCACATGTGGTGACTTTCCCTTTGTGGCTGAATGTGGGACTGACAGGAAACTAAGTGGTTTCCATTGTTTGTGGTAATGAGGGAATAAATGACCAAATAGTGCAGCCAGACACTGTGTGTGCGTGCGTGCGTGCGTGCGTGCGTGCGTGTGTGTGTGTGTGAGAGAGAGAGATTACCAGTAGTGATGTGTGGTACTGTGGGGCTGTACATTTCCACATTGTTACGTGTTACTAGTCAGTCTATGCATTGCATAGTTTGGATTCTGTTGGCAGATATGGTGCATGTAACAATTCTACATCTATTTTTAAGTGTGTATAAGAGTGCAGCTTGTGTTTTCACTGTTGCTCTGAATGGACATTTATTGGCTATTCAGCTGCAGCATGCACCTTCCTCTCCAACTGACTCTTCATCCTAAACACTGTGCTTATCATGAAGTGGAGCCATGACCTTTTCACAGAATGTCTTCTTGTTTGCATTTGAGTCAATGTAGAGGGCAAAGGGGCAAGCTTCCAGAGCACACTCATACACACGGACACACACGAACACACACACACACACACACACACACACACACACACACACACACACACACACACACACACACACACACACACACACACAGCAGTGTGGCTCTCATTTTGGACATCAAGTGATTTGTGGTCGGGTTCAGGTGAGGACCTTAACCTGACCTCAAATCACTTGATATTAAAAACCTCTACCAGAATGTTGGAAATAATACTTTGCCTCATTGGGATGAGGGCCACTGGTCCTGAGAAGGTCAGTGTTTATGTTTTAAAGGTCCTTAGAAGGTATCAAACCCAAGCACACACACACACACACGCACCACACACACACACACAGAGGGAGAGAGATGCCAGAAAAGCTTTGTCTTCAGGTTTTCCAAGCATAAGGTCTCACAAACACACACACACACACACACACACACACACACACACACTCACACACACATATTCAGATTCAGTGTATGTAACTACGCGTGACATTTAAAGGCACAAAGTAAAATCTTCCTCTTGACACACAGATGATGAAGTGCCACTCGCTGGGGCAGAGATCGTTAGGATGTTGAAGAGAGTGCGTGTATTTATAGCACATGTGGCCCTAGAGGACGACGTCACCCTCCCTGTATCCATTTAGCTGCACGGCTGCATTGTGAATACAACATGGCAAGTGGTCTGGGCATGGACTTGACATGAAAAGTTAATAGTGTGCGTACCCTGTCTGAGTTTCCAGCTGAAATATACGATGAGCTGCAGCAGCAGCAGAGTGACGGACAGGAAGAGAACCAGGCCAACGAGCCACGGAGGCAAATACCCGTCTGTGGCTCTGTCTGTCTGCGCCATGGTCTGTCGCAGGAGCAGAGCCAGGTCAGCCCAGGGGCCCCTCAGCACCTCCATCCTGCGCCTGCATGGGGGAGAGCAGGAAGTGGAAGTTTTGTAACGTCATTTAAAAACATTTGGGGTTATCACAACTAAATTCAACATTTCCCTGGTCCTCATAAAGGGTCTGGACATGAACAGGACGGCCTTGTTGCCTCGGTGCTGGATGCCTCGGTGGTCACAGATTTACGGCCGTGTGACGTAAAAGAGCCAGTGTGACGGGACGGACGCAGACGCTGTTGTTTAACATGTCACGCCTGTTTGTTCGGCTTCGGCGTTATTCCAGCTGGTCTGAGTCAGCGCCAGCATGACAACGCAGCGGAGCCATGGGGCTCCTTTAAGGTCCACTGTGCGTGGTTACAGCTACATGGATCCATTGGGAGAGTTAGAATTTTTCACCTAGATGTACAAATTAATGTTTGCACTACTTCCGGATATATTTACACCATGAGCGAGCTCCAGTGATGCATGATTTATTTTCTATGCAAGAATTGATGTGTATTTCACATGTGCATGTGAGCTGCTTACTGGTGCATGAAGCACAAAGCACCATACTTCTGTTTATACTTGTACCACAGAGCAGGCACGCAAGCATCTCCTTCTAGCTCCGTGACTCTGTTGTGTTCACACTAAAAATAGACAGCCGAGAAATTCTTCATTTAGAAAAACCCTAATGACTCTGGCGAGGGATATGTAATCATACTAGATGGTAAATGAACCTCACAAATATTATCTGGTGAGTCGAAGGTGCCTCTTTTTTTTCCTCAATGAAAACGCAAGCTTACATGAAACCTAATGAAAGACAGAAGTGGCAGTACCACTGTTTGGCCACTAGTTTTTTCCTTTGCCCCCTCAAAAGCTTCGCCTTCTTCCTGGAGCCAGTACTTTTAATATGTCCATTTAATCCAGAACTAACACCACCGACTGTCCTTCAGGCTTGTAAGTGAGAGTTGAGGTGATGTTATTCAGCTGCAACATGCAACTTCACCACGAACAGTATCATGCAGTAAATGTCATTATTCCTTTAACCCAGCAAATAATTAACATTTCCAGCCACTTACCTCAAGGTGAGTCGGCTGCTGTTCACATTGTACTAATGAGCACAGTGTTATTCACTCTGTTCCCAACTATGAGTCATAATTCATGTGGTTTCAATTTAAGTGAAAATAATTTAATCACAAGAGACTGTGACCTTTCAAGCAGAACATAGTTGTGATGGGACAATTTTAATGATAAAATCGCATGTTTTATTTATAAAGCATAAATTCAGACAGTTTGATTGGAATCACATTGACTCATCCTAGATACTGAGTAACCACCAGTTACAAGACATAGCACAGCTGTGTGCTGGTTTCAAGTCTAATGTATACTTTGATGCAGTATAAAGTGTTAAGATGTGAGATAGGCGATAACTGATGATATATTCACAAATCTGAGGTATAGGAAATTAGAATGAAGATTTACCTGCTAATTACCATGGTCGATTATCTTGAAAGATTCAGCATCACATGATCAGTTATAATACTATTCCCCATGCAGCACTTTACAAAACACAGTTAGAAGGTGCTTTACAAGATAAACACTGACAACATTGCCTCGTTTATGTAAAGTTAAACATTGTACAATATTCATAATGGACTTGAACCACCCAAAGTAAAGGCCGAGAAATTACTGAAACACTAGCGTATAAGCTCAACCAGTCTATGATTGTAACACAGGGCTACCTTGATGTGTCAATCATACAGACAGTAAACATATATGACTGTAGATGGTGAATGAGTCTACTCACAGTTTTCCGGATTCCTTAGCGGCAGACCAGGAGCATCGGTGGATATGACCTGCTGAGGGGCAACAGAGCTCCACACTGAGTTGCTTGTCCTACGTGGTGTTGGATGGTCCACAGGTGTCTGCATTCAAGCAGAGGTCAAAGGTCGTGCTCACCATGACATTCATAAAAACGTGAGACCTAATAAAAAGGACCTATTATATATATATATATATATATATATATATATATATTATATATACTATTCCTCTGTGTCCGTCCTCCTCTTCTATTTCTTTTGTCTTTCCTTCCTCTGTCAGTCTCTCTGTCTCTGTCTGTCTCTCTCTTATCGGTTGAAGGTCTCTCTGTTGTTGATGATGATGTGAACTTTGTTCTGTTCCAGCAGTCAAACCTTGTGATTGCTAAGAAGATTAGCTATACTGGCTGTGTGTGTGTGTGTGTGTGTGTGTGTGTGTGTGTGACATGCAGAAATATGCAGTATGACGTAATACCAGGTCATTTAGATTTTTATGTTTCTAAAAAAAACTCTTTTCATCAGTGTGTGTGTTCACTTGATGGCTCGAACATCAAATGTCGGACCTTAGACCTGTGTGCTCACTGCATCGTAAAACACACACACACACACACACACACTATTCTCTCTCTGGTCTTGATCACTGTCTGCACTGATTAGGTTAAAGAAAGAATTGAAAGCATTAATCCTGATCATTCTGATACTGATGTACTGATACTAACTAAGGAGGAATGGTGTCAGTGTCGCCCCTTTGGGAAGGACACATTTATTTTAGTTTGATCAACTCTTGACTCAACAGCTGGAGAGTGGCATGTTATTACTTTCAACTGTAGAAGGAGCAGAGTTATTCGCTGTAACAGCTGATTACATCAGTTGAGCAGACCTGAACCGAGGGTTCGATTTCTGTCCATATCATTGTCAGTCCGTTTCCTCTCCTTTCTCGCTCCATGTTTCTAGTCCTCATTGTTTACTGGCTCGTCTTTATGTGTCTGCCACTCGCACAGTGTGTTTCTGGAGCTTCTCTATTGAAAACACCTGTCTCCTCTGGCCAGAGAAAGTTCCTTCTCATATTGAATCTGCTCATTTGATCCAATGTTGATATACAAAATATCAGTGAAGTTTATAAGTTTATAAGTTATAAGTTTATATAAGTAAACAATGTACTCACATATTCAGATCTTTGTGATTAACTCCCTGATTACGCTGTAGATACTTAATTCACTGACATGAGTGTCTATCTGCAAACCTGATTTACTTCACTGCTGACTGATGGAGATCTGAAAAGGGGCATTTTGTTGTTTGTACATTTAAGAATAGCACACGCTCATCAGAGCGCATACCAAGGCCAAGACTCCATGTAAATGTAATCACTCAAACTACAAATAGCTTGAAATTGTCGTTTATTATTTTGCTTAAATGTGTGATTTTTTTTAACCCTTTATTTATATCCCATAAAATTGTCAAAAATAACCCAAAAGTTTCTTATCTTACATTACGAGAAAGAAATGCTGCTGGAAACAATAGTCTGAGAGGAGTCATGTCTCTCTAGACAAAGTAAGACGTTACCTTTTATGATCCAAAGTCAGTCAGTGCTCACTCTGCCTTCACGCCTCAGCATCATCAGCTTCAGGAGGCTGCTGCTCTTCTTCTTTTGCAGCCCCACATTTGTTCATAATTGGTAGAACAGGAGTTCTATGCAGTTTGACACCGTTTCCCTCACATCCCTACATCAGCACTGGCGTCAGGCAGAGACTCATTTAAACACAGCTCCACTGTTTCCTCATGGGAGGTCAAAGAAGACGGCTCTAGGTGATAAAATCACAGATGTAAGTTGGCTCCGGATGCTGAGAAGTGCCGGCTAATTGAGTGATGCTGTCAACAAGATCAATGGGATTGATTGGCTTTGTTGTTTGTCCGATTGATCAGGAGATAATGGGCTTATTTTAGGAAGAGGCGTTTCTGTGCCTTTTGGTCTTGGTGTGTTCTTGTGCCTGAGTGTCTGTTTTCTGATTGACTGGAGCACAGAGATGCATCTGTGGAGAATTAGTGTGTGCGTGCGTGTGTGCGTGTGTGTGTGTGTGTGTCTCCACTATCATTGATCAGCACAGTCTCATGCTGTATGTGGAGACTGGTGAGAGGGGGTCTCTTTGAAGTTAGGAGTTGATTGTGTTTTTCATGCATTTTATTTTATATCTTACTATTTATTTATATTCCAGCAGAGAACATATAACTAAATCAATACTGTCAAAATAAAACAGAGAAACTGTTTATGTACTATTGACTATTGACTATTTATTAAACATGACTGTTGAAACATTTACGTGGCTTTTGTGGAGACAGGAAGAGAAAGTGTCATTTGAAATGTGTGTGTGTGTATGCAGCTATGAGCCTGATCACTAAATGTTTCCTCCAGATCAGATTAGACTTCTCCTCTGGCAACCGGAAAGACTTCTGGATAATTTGCAAACTTCCTCCAGTCTGATATGAGGAAGAAAAACAACTGTCCTCATGTTCTTCAAAGCACCAGTAGCTCTGTTTTCTATCAAAGCTGCTCGGGACAATCGATAAACTCACAGGCATCACAGGCACGTTAGCATAAGTTCAAGCTCAAGGTGAAGTCATTTCCATTATTCTGATAATAGCATTTCATGAATGAGCATGAACACACCACATGGTTGTATCAATATTCATCCCTCGCCATACTCAACCACACACTCAGATTTTAAAGGTCCAGTTACCTGAACACACAAATGATTGTATTAGTTACTGTAGAGTGAGAATGAGTGGGCCCTCTCTGTGGAGGCCACCATGTTGTGCTGCCATGTTTTTCACGTTTTTTCATGTAATCACGTTTTGAGTTTTAACTAAAGGGGAAGGGGACGTGATGTGAGGAATGTTTAGCTGCAACACCCCACTACACCACTTGGTGTAAGTAAAGGCAACGCACTGTAGCTTTATCTAATAAAAAATAAACCTTTAATGCTGCAACAGCACTCTCCAGAATTCTGTCATCGATGTAAAAGCTTGATTATCGGGAAAGATTTTTGGAAAGTTTCAGAAACATATCGCATTAAAAAGACAAATCTAGTGTAAAGACCTTTATTCTCTCTTCTCATTAAGTCTTGTATTTGTATTCCTCGTCAGACTTTGACCTCAGCCTTCAGGATTTTCTCCTCTTCTGAGCTGCTCTGGTGTATTTTGTTTGTGTGAATCAGATTTTGTTTCATCTCTCTGTCTGTCTGTCTGTCTGTCTGCTGTTACAATGCAACGTTCTGTGTGTGTGTGTGTGTGTGTGTGTGTGTGTGTGTGTGTGTGCGAATTGTCAGTGCTGCGATAATGGATTCTGTCTGATGAAACCAACTCGACTCTCCTGACGCTGTCTTATGTTCCCGTAGATATATACGGTAATTGGTAGGTAGTGGAATGGAAAAGTGTTCTTGTCTCTCAAATGAAGAGAAAATGTCCTCTTATGTGTTTACACTGCCATAAGGTAAAAGTGTATAACCCGCAACACAGTCATTTCATTTTGTCACAGTGTCAGGAGGTCTTTGTTTTGTGTTGTAGCTGCAAAAAGCACAAGAGGCAGACTGTCATAGTGGCTCATGACTCACTCTAGTGGTAAAAAAGTGGCATTGCACGGTGGCTGGTCCGGACTTCTAAAAAGCTGTACACTGTAATCTCTGCAATGATCAGGCTGGTTTGTGTAACCACTAATGATTGTTGGTGCTGCTCGATCATGTGGGGAATGTTGCATGTGTGCTATCTCCTCAGGATCTCCTCATTTCCAGTTCCAGCCCAGACTTGTTTTACTTGGCCTCTCTGTTCCTGATAAGAAGTCAGATTTTCAACGGCAATCAGAGTTTGAGCCAACACAATGCTTCACTTTCCTTTTTTTTATTTTTATTTTTTTTGAAACTCCATGCATTTGTGATTATTATGCAGGAGGAGGGGGACGATGCGCTGCAGGAAACTTTTCAAATTTCTGCTTTAAAGTGCAAATAAGTTTGGTGTTATGCAGCTCGGGTGATGTCTGCCATGCCTCTGGCTGTTGTCTCAGTAAATAGTGCAGTCATTTTCCAGCCTTCATCATGAAACAGTGGGAGGAGAGTTGGTGACAGCAGCAACCCAGCTGAAGCTGTTTATTAATCCATCATCTCAGAAGTCATTTGCAATGGTTTCAATAAGTTATTTCGGCTTTCTGTCATTTTCTGTGCTAAAATGTAAATGACTCGACAACCTCTGCTTTTTCAAATGTGAGTAGTTCTGTGTCGGTCCCAAAATGTCACCTCGGTCTCCGTGGAATAAAACCAGACGTCTCCTGCCATTTGGTTGGATTCATTATAATGAAAGTTAGAATGACACACATTTGGTTTGAGCCTCATGAGGAACCCTGCGGACATTTAACTTAATTTGACTTTGTATATGCCGCAATATACAGTAAAACACCAGGCACCGACAAGAGACCTCCATATTTGATCATTTCCCCTCTTCATATACTACTGATGACACAAGTTTGCTGCGGACATTAAAGTTACCTGTTTTTTAATCCACGACTCGATCCTATTAACTCCAGACTGAATCAATTAATGAAACACCCAGCCATCCATTTTCCAAATCCACTTATCCTAATTAAGTGACACCGCTTAGCTGAAGATCATCTGTTTTCATTAGAGAAATCTCCCGTTTTGGTCTGTACCTGTTCGTCGTCCACCTCTGAAGGAACATTTCATCACATTTTGACCTCATTATTTGCATTTATTAGTGTTTTTAATTCACGCTTAACAAGCTGAAGTCAAATCGATCGGTGCACCAGGTGACGAGTCAATATTTCTAACACATACCTTCCTCCATCTCACTCCATTATTTAAAGGGAAGGGCAGACGTTTCCCTCAGTGCTTTATCTTCTAATTAGCTCACACCCTGGACAGGGTACTGTCAGATGTTCAGGCACAGACGGGCCGCGGGGGAATACACACAAGGCCTGATAATCTATGATACCACATCCATCCACTCAGAGGCAGACTGCTGAGGCTGAGCCTTCACAGAGAGCACAGGTCAGGTTACGTGGACCGGCAACTTCATTCTCCGAGGGAAACGCTGGTAATGAAGATACTGTGAGGCATGGAGGCTTACAGATGAAGGATTCCACATTAATGCACATGTTTGATACTATTGGATCGACATGGTATAAATCGCCCATTTAATGTTGTTTACTTTTATTGGTTATTTATGTATGAGTTCGTGTGTGTGTGTGTGTGTGTGTGTGTGTGTGTGTGTGTGTGTGTGTGTGTGTTGGTGCATGTGCGAGTGAATATATATATATATATATATAAGCTTCAAGAAACCCTCTCCAACCCCCCCCCCATCTCAGTCTTGTTTTCCCACTAGTTGTCATGGCAACGCCTCAGCCTTTTTAGTCTAAGTTACATTGGGGGTCGACGAGATGCTCATTGCCATAGTTACCAGGACTTTGTTAATGAGATGCGGTGCTTCCAGCCTTATGCAAGACGTGTGACATTCCTGTACAGTGGCGGAAACACGGATATCGATGCACACAGAGAGAGGAAACCTCAGCTGCTCCAAACACCTGCAGTCTAACTGCTGCTGTGGGTAAACGCCTCATGGGCTCAGGCTGGAATTAAGCCTCTGCTTCAAGGGGTTGAAGGGGTTTGGCTGTAGAGGCATCTGGCATCTAATTCCACCTCATTACCTTTTAATAGGGTGGATCTGAAGTAGTGTTTTTTCAATTCTATCGAGATTCATATTTACTGTTTTTCTGCAAATCGTGTGGTGTATGATGTTCTACTTCTTTTCAATAGGTGATATTTAAAAGACTTACTCCTTGAAAAATATAGAACACATATTGTGAGGTTACACAGTGTGTAGAGTCAGTTGAAATAAGGAAATCCTTTCTCTCCACAGATCCTTGTGTAGACTTTGGCTTCACATCACCAGAGATCAATCAATCAATCAATCAAAGTTTATTTATATAGCCCGCATTTACAAATCACAGTTTGTCTGACAGGGCTTCACAGGGTGGGTAACATCCTCTGTCCTTAGACCCTCAACAAGAGTAAGGAAAAACTACCAGATATCACCAGAGACTCCCTATCAATGGTAGCCAATCAACTGTCTCGGATTCAAACATAAAGTAAGACAATCTCATGCTGAATCTCATATTCTCCTGGACAATTACACAATTTATTACACAAATATATCAGAATATAGGCAATAACAGTCAATAACAGCTCAATATAAAAAGTACAAAAGAATAAGCTTCAATGGAGTTTTGCTACAGTTTAAAAAAATGATTGCTCTATTGTATATATATATATATATATATATATATATATATATATATATAAAAAAATATTTTACAAATTTGTGTGTGTGTGTGTGTGGCTCATGTGCTGCCACTAGCAGATTTCTGCTTCTGTTGGATGACATCCACATGTCATCCGTGCCAGTTAATTCTGACTAAGCATTTCCAAGTTTTGATCTTGTTTTTATTTTTTTTTTTTTTACATATTTACAAAATGTGTCCGTCAGTATGAGCAGAGGTGGGCTGTGGGGCTGCAGCCCTGATGCTGGTGCTCAGCTTTTAATGACATCAGACGCAACCGATAACATGTTAATGTGTGTTCCTGTTCTAATTACAGTGATGAAATATTAATGATTAACCAAGTGGTATCTCTGGTGCCCACCTGCAGGCGAAGCAATATTTGAACTGTTCACACTGACCAATCCCAGCTGCTGTTGTCTGGATGTGTTGTTGTCTCTGTGATCCATAAAGCCTGGACTCGCATTTCAGCTCTGAAATGTCTTATATCTTGTTTTCCCGTTTTCTTGCTCCATGAAATCAGAACTTGGAGGTCATCACATGCCTCCTCTGTAAACTTAACATTATTGTCTGCCTTTGATCCTCGTGAATTTAAACTGCTCTCACTTTGCTCTTCCTTATTCCCTCTCCTCCCACCTTCTCCGTGTCAACAGGAGCAGCAAGAGAATGAGCTCTAACTGAAACACAGACGGAATACGTTAAAGCACATCAACACTTTCTGAGCAGGAGAACATACATTTGCATGTGAACAGAGCAAGAGGCATGAAGTCTTTGAAAAAGCCGAATGTGCTCCAAATCACAGAGCAAGCTCTTGAAGAAACAGACATCGATTTGAGTTGTATTTTTAATCGTATCAGAAATCGCTGGAGTTGCTCCTTAGGGTTCTGCCAATGTAATGTTATTGTAATATTTTCACTCACCGTGTACAGAATCCCAATCAATGTCCAAAAGTCCATTTCTATATAGTTCACCAGGTTTGTGAGGAGGGAGTCCTTGAACCTTTTTGTCCCAATCAGCAACAATTCAGCCACTGGGCGGTGGTTTTAGAAGAGGGCTGAAGATGAAATGTTAGATGATGTGACATCAGCTTTCAGCTTTGTTTATGTGTTGTCCTGTTGAGTCTGAGTATATTGTCAAGGATTAAGGGCCCCAGGTGTTATTAGACTATAGTCCACAGGGTAGATGCTCATTCTGACTGTCTGCCTTTACCTTTCATGTGACGCATCAAAGGTCTTTGGCTAATATTCAAATGTACTCGCAGATTGACCGATGCTCACAGAAGGCAGGTGAGCACAGTATCTAATATGATACACATGCTAATGCACTGATGTTCACATAGCTGCTCAGCAGCAGTTAGGTCATCCCTCTACATCGAGAAACATGGGTGGAAACATCTTCATGTAGAAAAGTCACATATGAACCTTTAACATGTATCTGAATCAACCGTTAATGAGTTTGATTCATGGGTTTCTCGGCTGTAAATCCAATACAATCCAACAGAGTCATAAATCCCACCCGAGCACAGATGATCATTATGAGTTCCATTTGTCATTGTCAGAGGTGTTAATTCTCATACTGAGGCTGCAGTTTGTGTGATGTGTTTTATAAACACGAGCAGGGAGGACAGTTAGAAACACCACTGTAATTTGTAATGTTGATACTAATCATCACATGAACGTGGTTACACCTCTCACAGCGGCTGCTCTGCAACGCATTAGATTGCGCATGCAGGTGAATCTAATCAAATCAGCAGTGATTGCACATTGGCTCTGACTTGAAATTTCACAGTGCACTGTAAAAACACTGCCTGTGCTCGCCTCGGGTTATTACTTCTTTTTTTTTTTCCCGTGTGAAAAAGAAGTCGGCGGCGGCGGCAAAGTGAGCTTGGAAATTTCAGAATTAAAAAAAATAATAAAGGGAAATTGAGGAGAACAGCAGAGGCAAGGTGATGGAGAGCGACTGGTGGAGAAAATCATGGTCTTTCTCTCGCATCGTTATATTCACACATGCATGAAGCATCTATGGTTCTGACACACGTCCAAATGCTGATGCTGGAGGGTAAAGGCAGCATGATGGAGAGAGACAGGGGGATAATGAGAGATTACATTTAATGGTGATTAGCCTGCAGGTAGTTGGATGCGAGATTGACAGGTCTGAGTCAGGGGAAAAAGAGAGAGGGCTAATCTACCCTTAATATATGTTTATGTCCCTGTCTGATCGATCAGAATACAAACAGTGTGTGTTGGGAAAGATTCCAGCTGCTTCCACAGAGGGGGGGGAAGTGTGAGAGGACGTGAGGAAAGACAATGGCAAAACAGTTGCCAAAAAATATTTGGTGCTTGATTTCCCTCTAATTTGATTCATCACGTTGTCACGCTGTTTGGAAATAATTAATCTGCTCATTAATCTGCTGGTCGGTGGATTGATAGGGATGAGACGAGCAGTGATGGGGGGGCGGGAGGGATGGAGGGAGAGGACACGCGGAAACAGAAGCTGTGGAGACCTGGTGGGCGGAGAGAGACGGAGATGTGATGAAAGACCTGAAGGAATGAGGCAGGAGGGGAGAAGAAGGGGTGAGGAGGAAGGAAAGCAGTTAAAAGTCGAGAAAAGTGGGGGGGGGGTGTGGAAGAGGAGGAGGAAGAGGAAGGAGGGTGGACTCGCATGCAGCGCAGCCTGTTTCAATCGAATTAAAAGTAAGCGGGAGCGAGGACAGAGTGGAGAACAGGTGCTGACAGAGAATAATAAAGCAGATAGGGCTGAGAGAGACCAACACCAGCCCAAGCAGAGGGGGGCTAATTCTGTTGTCATGGAAACAATTTAGCGTCAGGGTTGTTATGTAAGATTGGCCAGTGGCATCCTTTTAGTCACACACAAGCCTGAGCACAGCGAGGGTCCTTATCAGACCCTCACCACCCCTGTGACTCTGTGTGTGTGTGTGCAGCATTTAAACCACTGTGCGTGCACACACACACACACACCTCCCTCACAGCAGAGATTAGGATACAGTTTCATAACCCAGGTTTTAATCTCTAGGTCAGAGACTCAGACTCTGCTGCTGTTGAGTCCTGATGCATATGAACATGAATCATCATCAGAACATTATTATATCTGAAGTGTGAATGAGACGCACACTTAAAGGTGCGGTGTGTACGATTTGGTGACCTCTGGAGGTGAAGTTGCATGTTGTATCCATCACCCCTCCCTTACTCTTCTGAACAGGCAGGAGAACCTGTGGTCAACTTCAGTTGTCATTAAAACTCGAAAGACGTTATGTACATCCACTTTTACAACTGTAAAAACATGGCGGCCCCCGTAGAGAGGACCCCCTTCTCACATAGATATACATTAATGGGCTCATTTAAGGGTGAGGGTTAAGATGATTATAAACTGATGAAAATGTTTTGTAATATTTGTAGATGTGAAAAAATGACTAAAATATTCGCGCACTGCACCTTTTAAACAGATGGGCATGGGTTCAAGCCAGGAACAGAAACTCGATCAAACACAAATACGTTAAAGCCTGTGGATGCTATGATGCAGGACCAAAGGCATGAAAACATTTCACACACTCACACTTTATTGCTAACAGACTCATGCTGCTGCAGAAACGCCTCATTTATGGCTCAAATCTCCCACAGTGCGTTGTGACGGAGACCTGGCTTCACTCGGGAGTAGCAGACGAGGCTATCACGCTAGCGGGACGCACAGCACACCGAGTCGACCGGACGAGCGTCTCGGGGAAAAGCAGAGGAGGGGGACTGGTCATCTACTCCAACAACAGGTGGTGTACCAACGCTACAGTGACTGGAACACACCGTTGCCCTGATTTGGAGTTCATAACACTCAGATGTTGTCCCTTCTACCTGGCCCGAGAGCACACGGTTGTCATGGTTACAGCCGTATACACACCACCGAGTGCTAATGCTAACGCGGCATTGAAAACCCTGCTCGCTGCTCTCAACAGACTACCATAGCTTCCCGACCCCTGGACCACAGTCTGCCCACCCGCATGGCGTTTTCATTGTGGCTGGAGACTTTAACCATGTGGACTTAAGATCTGTGCTCCCTAAATTCTACCAGCATGTTACATGTGCAACGAGAGGTCACAACGTGCTGGATACGGTTTACAGCAACATCAAGAACGCATACAAAGTCTCCCCCCTCCCCCATCTCGGACAATCGGATCATCTGTCCCTGTTTCTCACCCCATCCTACAGACCTCTCATTCAGAGAACAATGCCTGAGGTGAGACCCACACGGATTTGGTCTGAAAATGCCATCCCGCTGCTCCAGGACTGTTTCAGCACCACCGACTGGGACATTTTTGCACAAGGCAATCTATCAGACTATACATCCACTGTTCTGTTTCATATTAAAACGTGTATGGATAATGTCACGGGGGAAAAAATGGTGAGGCATTACCCAAATAAGAAACAGTGGACGAATAGTGAGGTGAAACAGCTGCTGAAGGACAGGGACACCGCGTTTAGGTCTGGAAATAAGGAACTGTACAGCTCCTCCAGATCCAAACTGGGGGGGGGGGGGCATTAAGCGGGCAAAAGCAGCACATGCCAGGAAGATTGAGGGACACTTGGCAGAGGGGAACCCTCGACGCGTCTGGCAGGGCGTCCGCAACCTCGTCAACATGAACAGCTCCAGTGCTCTCACCACCAGCACCAGCCGTAATCTAGCTGAGGAGCTAAATCAATTCTTCTCAAGATTTGAGGTTCGAGAGGAGGAGGATGCCCCTATGCTGCTGCCCGCCGGCCTGGCCCTCACTGTGACCACGGAGGAGGTCAGGAGGGTGCTCCGGAGTGTGAACCCGTCTAAGGCTGCCGGTCCTGATGGTGTCCAGGGGAGGGTATTGAGGGGATGTGCAGACCAGCTAACGGGGGTTTTTACCACCATCTTTAACCGCTCGCTGGCTGCCTGCACAGTCCCCAGCTGCCTGAAACACGCCGTTATCGTACCCATCCCCAAGGGCCCGTCGATCAGCAGCCTGAACGACTACAGACCTGTGGCTCTCACTTCAACTGTGATGAAGTGCTTTGAGAGACTGGTCCTGTGGCGTGTCAAATCCTTGCTGCCTCCCAGCCTCGATCAGCACCAATTCGCTTACAGAGCCAACAGGTCCACGGGTGATGCCATCAACACAGCCCTCCACACGGTAGAAAAACCTGGCAGTTACGCGAGGTTTGTGGACTCCAGTTCTGCCTTTAACACACTTGTTCCGAGCAGACTGACGTCCAAGTTGCGTGGTCTGGGAATTGGCGAGCACACCTGCAGATGGATCAAAGACTTTCTCGCTGACCGTCTGCAGTCAGTCAGGCTGGGGGATCATCGTTCCTCAACCCTGTCTGTGAGCAGTGGGGCTCCCCAGGGCTGTGTGCTCAGCCCAATGCTGTACACCCTGTACACCCATGACTGTGCGCCAACCTGCAACAGCAACGTCCTTGTGAAATTTGCGGATGATACTACCGTGGTGG
>JAFBJT010109983.1:57744-101654 GCA_016785325.1 Chascanopsetta lugubris | reverse complement strand
CATCTATCAATCTGTCCCAGATGTGACACAGATTACAATGTATGACCGTAGCTTGTCAGCACTTGTGTCCAATGTTCCCCCTGTCTAGATCTTTGTTTGTGTCGTACGTCGCTTTGGATAAAAGTGTAGCATTGTAGAAAATGTCAAATGTATCATATAGGTCTCCTTTAATGACCTTTTGATTTTATATGACCTGCTGAGTAGGCCCGTGGTAGAATTAGAGAATCCATTTAAAACGGCTGCCATCGGCTGATTGTCAACAACAGGCAGTTGTCCTGGTTGTACTTCACGCTGAGTGAAGTTACTCCATAAACTGAAACGATATGATGAGTCTGACATTTGTACATTTATTTACTTCAGTCAGAAACACTTCTCCTATTTAAACCACTTATAGTGCCTAATGGACATAGATTTAAACTTGGGTCTGTCGGCTCAACGTGGCACGTCGCTCCCTGGATTAGCAGAGCGCCGCTAAACTAAACACGGGGCGAGACGCAGAAAGGCCCCCACTCGTGCGTGAGCCCTGAAGCAGCACATTAAGCGGCACTTCACACTTTTGAGCCTGGATAAGATGGAAACTTGGAGGCTGGGGTCGCGCGAGGGCAAGGGCAAGGGCAACCTTTACAGCGGCGACGGCAACTCTGTCTCCAAACACCCAGGTGCACGCGCCTTGACCTGACGGTCTGACTGTGTCGCCGCAGGTCTGCTCTACGTGATCCTCAAACACATGGTGGACCGATACAACATCTACTATGCATACGTGCCCACCAAACTCAACCAGCGCATCCACAGAGCCGCCATCAGTCAGGTCATCGTGGCGCCGCTGCTCTGCATATTCTGGCTGCTCTTCTTCTCTGTGCTCAAACTAGGTACGTACGTAACCACACCCCGCTCCACTGTTCTCATTGGTTGCCGATCACGGTGACAATGTTTTGCACCCCTCCCCCCTTCCTTCTTATTTTTTTTTTTTTTCAAAGGCGCAGTACATCCCATCACCCTGTTCACCTTCGTGTCCCTGCTCTCCTGCATCGCCTTCTCGCTCTTCCGCTTGTGCCTTAGGAAGCGGCCGGACAAGTCGACCAGCTACCAGGTCAGCAGCTCCGCTCCAACGGATGGAGTTCATCTGACCAGGCGTCAGTGATGTGCGCCACGAACAGTATTTACTCTGTGTGTGTGTGTGTGTGTGTGTGTGTGTGTGTGTGTGTGTGTGTGTGTTTCAGATGTCGGATCAGCCGGCAGAGGGGACGTTCACTGACGCAGAAAGAAGCGCCGTCACGTCCACCACCGCCTCCAATGTACAGTACCACAGTTTTCACACATTAGCCGGGACACCATGACACTACATGTCGGGTCCATTTGGCCTCTGTGCCGTCCTCCTCTACACATTTGAATATAGTTGTGTCTTTTGAATGTGTATTGTATTTCAATTCCAAATGTGGCTGCCAAAATGGACCACATCGGGCGCAGAACGAAACGATATTCTCGTGGTGCCTGCAGAAAGAAAGTCTGTCATTTCTTCAGTTAATCCAGTGTTGCACGGAGCCATGCGACGTATTTCTAACAATAAAAAGTGCAAGTCATGCTCCACAACATGCTGAGTGATATAGACCCTCACTTAAACAGAAGCGTCCCCTTTAATCGTGGTGCACGTATGAATTATGGATATTTACTTGCTGGCTGTGGGATTGATGAGGAGGAGTGTGTGCGCTGGACTTTGATGTGTCTGTGTGGCATGTTGCTAAACGGTGTGTTGCTCTGACTCCCTCAGCTGTTTGTGGCGTCTGTGCTGCTGGAGCCAGAGCTGGCTTTGACTCCCATGCCCTCCCCGGCCCACCACAGCTACGGCACCATGGCCGCCTCGCAGAGTGCCGGCCGTAACCCGGAGGAGTGCGAGGAGTGCGAGGAGGAGGAGGACCACGCCCGGACCCACGAGACGGAGCTCCAGGACCCCCCAGATCCGTACTGCTCCAGCCCACTCATGGACAGCCCCGTGGACTACCAGTAACGCCGAATCCCCCCCCCCACCCGCCCCCGACCCACCCGACCCCACCCCCTCCAGCTGATTTCCACACGCCTCTCTCATGGGGGGGAAACACACAGATTGATTCATGTCCCAATGCTGCGTTTTTTGCTACTGACCTGAGACTGTAACTTAGCTGCCTCACGTGGAGATCAGACACGAGCACGTTTGGGGGGAAAAAAGATGACGGATCCGTTTCAACATCGATACACGAACAGCAGTCGGACAAAAAAAAAACAAAAACAACCTCCTCTGAATTTAACACGTGGGCGTCATGACATCTGTGGCTTGGTTTGCAGGTAATGAGCGCGATGGAACCGCCTCCATCGGAGATCAGACATGTGGTGCCACTTGGACATGAGCGGGGGCCAGAGTTCCCGGCAGAGTGGGTGGTGTGAGCAGGCCTGCCCCCCCCCACCCACCACCCCCCACCCTCCCCGGCACATGGACAGAGGGATCCGGGAGCGGGTGATGTGTGGATCCTCGGCAGCAGAGCGCGGGCAGGCTGAGGGTGAGGGCAGCGACTTGTGAAGCCATCTGCAGGGAGAGAGCGCGGACAGACGGAGGCCCGATCCAATGTAAGTCAGAGACGCACTGTAACAAACCCACGCGGAGGCACAAGCGCCACGACTGCACCCGCAGCTTTGCTGTAACTGTCACCGAGCGGAGGTTGCTATTTTTGCTACCGTATTTTTTTTGGGTGTCGTCGATATCGTGCTTGGGGTCGGGAACGGGGCGCCCTCCAGAGGACGGGCCAGAGTTACCGCGTTCTAATCGGAGTATCCCTAAATAATGCTGTCTTTACTGTGTATCTGGTTCCACTTTGTATTTTCTATTTATTCATTTGAAATGAACTTCATGAGGAAGGTCTCTTGCTGAGAGTTGGATGAGAAGTCCAACGCAAGACTCTAGGATCACAAGTGAACACGTGAACCTTCATATCTAATAATGTAAAAAAACATTAAATATAAAGTAATATTCATGAGTTTTGTACCAATTTGAATGTCCAACAATCAACAGCCTGGCTGTAAAACCATTCAATACATCAAAAATACTGTTTGACACAGATCTACTATCTAAATCTCGAAATAAATCCAATATAAGCCACCAAGGGGCGGATCCAGGGGCCCAGCTGAAATTTGATTGGCCTACTCATCACCTCCCGCCACATTAATAAAGACGTTGACAGAGTAGGAGCTCTGAAAGGCAGCTCTGACCCATCAAGTCGACTGGACACGTTTATTTTGGACATTTAAAGTCGGAAAAAGACATGCGCGAGGACATTCCCCGACCTCATTCAACATCAAAGGAACATCAAAGGAGTTCGACCAATTAGTGGTGAGTATGAACCTACTGCCGCCACTTACCAGGTCATTTGATGTGTGTCAGGTTAGAGAATTCTCTCTGACACATACTCCTGATCCTTCAGAACAGTTAGCGACCCTCTGCATCTGTCATTTAAAAAAAATAGACAATAAGAAAACATTGCTGTTACAGCCTCCTGCCAGCAGGGTTAGGGTTGCTGCTCCTCCCCTCATACTCTAGTGTCTGAGAGATAAATACTTCGCTACTTTAGTAGCATGCCAACTTAGCTTGGTTCGTCTGACCCTTGCTTCACTTTGCCTAAAAGCTGCTCGTGAATTTTGAAGATTGTTGATGACACGCGTCAGTTACACTGTTGCTAAGATAAGAGAAGGTTTTGCCCTCTGTGTGATCTTTAAAGCCAAAATTCTTATTTTTGTCGGTAATTTGTCGATTCATTGACAATATGAGTTCTATGAGGTGTTTCGTAAATTATGAACCCAAAGTGTTTGTATTTTAGTGTCACGTGACGTCTCTCCAGCCAATCATATTGAATGTTCTTTCTAAAATAAAACGACGTTATTTATGTTACCAACCTTTTTCTATGTGTTCCGTTTTTGGAGGCAGAGTTTAATATTTGTTTGTCTTAATATTAGCAGTTGTAAAAAAAAATATAACGTTAGTTTAGAGGTAATTTATTGTTTACATGCTATTCTTGTATTGCTTTATGAATATTGCTCACATACAATGTTTTTCCACAAAAATATCTTTGTGGAATGCCTGCGGGCATTAGTTTCATCTTCAGAAGATAACAACGTTCTCATCTAACTCTCAGCAAGAGGGAAAACAAAAGACTGATACATGTGGAATTAAAGGTCCCCCTGTTTCCATTATGGCTCAAAATGACCTATTCAGACAAATGTATTCAGATGTGTCTGTGCTATAATGTCCCAAACAGTTCAAATGGACATGATTTTTGTTGAACCAACTCTCCGCTGCATGTAAACTACATTGTATGAATTATAGGAATGCATTGACAGTGTGTCCTTACAGTTGCATTTCACACATAGATGCTTTAATTTGCAGTCAGCCTGCTGTCTGTTTTCTATTTCAGGATTGTTGTAATTGTTGGGTGACATTTTGTTTTTCATGAACCTGAATGTAAATTTGATTTCCATGTCTCCTGCTGTGCCTTGACAAAAAAACAACAACTCCCTTTTGTGTGACAATCCAGCATGGCCTGAAATATGCTGCATGGACTGAGAAGTACAAAGCGGGAGGAAATGACCAAGACATAAAAACTCAGCTACCCAGAGTCGTGATTCCCATTGTCATCAACAGTTGATGGGAACTTTGTTTGTGGTTTTGTTTTTTGTAGTATTCGTCAGCAGACGTAAACTAATTTCTCTGAGACATAGAATCATTTTTCCGAAGGTGTCGATCATGATGCTCGGTTTTCATCGGGAGATAAAAGTTTCCCAATTTGAGGATGTTTACACTTTCCTGATTCCCTACTTTTGTAAGGAATCTAGAATGGGCCCCACTCCAGAATCCACAGACTTGGTTTTTGTGTAACATTCAACTAAGGATTGTAAATTCTGAGTGTGACACAACATTTACAGGAATGTCTGGTAAAGTGGCTCCGAACAGTGGAAACCTCTCGGAACTTTATCGGCTGATGAAAACAGTGTGACGTGACTGAAAACTCTGGAACGAAACAAGTCGTGTTGAGCAGATACTTTTGGATTCATTGTTGACAAAATGTTTACTGTGTCTTTACATCGTAGCAGTTTCTGTCTTTTATTTTCTCATTTCAAGATATTTTTGTATGGTGTCCGTGTTGGTGCCTTGGTGTTCTCAATCAGCTTCTTTTTCTTATTACCATGTGGCTCATTGTGCGATGTGTGAACTTTGTCCAAGATAAAAAAAAAATCTATCGATTGTAACTCCCTCGTCTTTTCTGGTATGTTTTTAATGAACTCACATGAGAAGAACTGAATTTTTTTTTTTTCAAGCTTAGCCCCATGTTTATAGATGTAGGCGTGTTTAAATATATGATATCATCAAAAACTTTGGAACTGGTCCTTTAGATCAGCTGGATGGTTGCGACTCAAAAGTGGGTCGAGTGTGTGTGTGTGTGTGTGTGTGTGTGTGTGTGTGTGTGTGTGTGTGTGCGTGCGTGCGTGCGTGCATGCCTGTGCAATGTAAACTACAATGCTGACACTTAAATCAGCTGGTTAAGCAAACCACTATACTCAGCACGCTACACCTTTAACGTTAATCATATACAAACTCGAAAGGCCTATGATTTGAAGTTATTGAAGCAGCGCCACTTTCATAGCATTGATGACATATTATTTCACAAGCTGAAATGTCTTTTATGTGTTTTACAAGGAATCTAATTCTAGTCCCGGCGTGGTGCAGCGCAGAGCAGATGAAAGCCGGCGGCACAGAGAGTATAATGTGGTCAGCAATGAGGATGATGAAGTCAAAAAAAAAAATCAAAGAGCCTCTCCTGTGGTTTCACAGATCATTAAACACACTTTCATTTGACAAAAAAAAAATAAAATAAAATAAAAAAACTGAAGAAAAATCTTATTAGGGTATTCTTAGCTCTAATGTCCGTACGAGGAGGTTTGTCCGTTTTCATGCTTAACCAGTTTTATTGCGTCCTGTCATGTCTGTTCACACGCGGCGGGCTCGGCCATCCGAGCTCCGTTCGGACATTCGCTTTCCAGATGTGTTTCGTTGATCTCGGTCATGACACTTGTGTCTCACGAGAAGATGGGTTCAGATCGGAGGCGGCCGCGAACGTGGGCTTGTTAGATCTCCGGCAGGGTCAAGGTCCGTGTTCGAGCGTGATCTCTGTCGGGCCGATGAGTCTTCATCTGTCAAAAGTGAAGTTCTGTGATCTGAAATGAAAATGAGTTCATCTCAACCCACTCGACGTGTGTGATGAAGGGGGGGGGGGGGGGGGGGGGCGGGGGGGGGGGGGTTAGAGCCAGAGATTTGGTTACGTGAGGGTGGATGGTAGAATGACTGTGATGGGCCTGCAGGAAATCTGCAGTGTCAGCAGGTGACTCAAGTTCAAATTTGCCAGCTGAGGGACACTTGGCGAACCAACCTTCTTTTCCTAGAGGTAAAGATACACAATCCATTGATTTGGATCTGCACCAAAATTCACCTCACAGGAACATTTTAATTTTCAAATCAACAGAGTGGTTTTTGCATAATCCCACTGAGGAATAAAACCATTCAAACTAGAGGGGTGCATTTTAAAAAGCCAATGCCTCCGTGTCGAAGCAGTATTTCGCCGTGTTCTAATCTGTCCTTCAACAGTGTCACAATGACCCAGAAACTTTTTACTCTCGCTTCTCTCCCTAACAAACTTATCAGGCTTGATACTGTGTTCATTGTATTGTAGTTGAGACCAGTCATTTGCAGCTATTTTGCAAAAACCACAAAACAGACTCCCAGTAAATGTTTGTGTAGGTTTGTGTCGGCCGGAGCTGAGGAGGAAGCCAGGAGATTTTCATTTTTATTTACATTTCAACGACATTTGTTTTTGTTTTTTTTCCCCTCAAAATAATGCACGGATCATGATAAAAAATACTCGTACATACTGAAAGGACTGGTTGTGAGTCAAATCTCATGTAGATTCAAAGTAAAAATAATCTTGACTGACTCAATCTTACGAAAGAACCGTAGGATCCAGATAGAGTGCGATGTTCTCTGACTGCGAGAGGAATGACTTCGGTATCAGTCAATCAATCTCATTTCATTTGTATAGCCCACAATCGCAGTAGCATACATTTAGATCTATAAGTCCATTGGAGGTCAAAGGTCACAGTCAACTGTCACCACATCTTGACCCATGGATGCACCATGATTCACTGTCATGATGTAGGATCCACTGCCAGTTAAGGTTCCACGTGTTTATTCCAGTTTTTTTTTTCAGTTAGGATTGTGTAAATAGGAGACACGAGAAAGATGAAAGAACTTCAAAAGATTTGCTCAGAGGGATTTTCCTCCGACGGGAACAAAAACCTGCTGTTTCAGCCGTTTGGCTCCAAGCAGAAGCTTCTCGGGCACAAAGGACATCGGCCCTCTCATGAACACATTCCCCCAAAATGTGAAATTACAGTGATTGTACCGATCAAGAACTCCTATTCCAACGAAATCACAGAGCAAATACGTTTCATTTGACAGGCCCTCTTGAATCGTCCGTAGCCTCTGCATGTACACAGACCTGTGGCCCCTGGAGCCATGTCAGAGAGCGGATGGTGCACTTTATTACGCCAGTATCTGCTTTTATCCAGACCGCAGAGGAAAGTGGTCGCACCGCAGCGCTCCTCAGATACCCTTCCACAAAGTATACCTTTTCCTGCTGTGTGGCGGAGGAAGGGTTCGCGAGAGGGTAAAAAAAAACACGGCATGCCTGTCATTATATACTACGGTGCTTCTTCATCACCGAGAGTCGAGAGGAAGAAGCGAGAAAAGTCCCTGACATTACGCCCCCCCCCCCCCTGTCACCCGTGGCAACTGCAGAGAGCATGCGTCTCAGTGAAAGGTGAATTCCTCTGGGTGCGTGGCCCGGCAGCTCGCCTCTCTCTCCTGCCCAGATGCTGAGAATAGAAAGTGTCTCTGCCTCCTGCAGCAAACACGCGGGTTGGTTTCCTCGTGCTTGGGCTGCTCAGGAGAGGCTGGTGATGTTTGTTTGCGTAATAAAGGAAGGCAAAGTCGGAGCTAGAAATTGGAGATTGGAGCGAAGGTCGTTAGCAAGGTGGGGGGGGGGGACTGGAAGCTCCTCTTTGAGAGTCTTATTCATCAATTAAAAGTCAAAGGCGTTGAATTTGTTCATTCTAGGCTTCTGTAGAAAAATCGTGGTGCAACATGGCTGCCTCAGAAGACAAGAGCGCACTTAAATACTTCAGTTTGAGGTGTCAGATGATTATGTGGTCATTAAAACCGCGATCAAAGTATTTGAGAATTAATTTCTGCAAAAATAAATCTTCTGTACTGGACCTTTAAAAAAATGTATTATGCAGTTGAGATTTTTCTCAATGGGATTTGATGATTTCAGATATCAAGAGTGTGATTTCCCTACTTACCATAAGGGGTTCTCATCCATCCTGGCTTGAATATTGACACTTAAAGTTGTCTCTTCATCTTAGAAACACTATTTTCTGTTTCCGTCATATCACAGAAGCGACTTTGTGAGGCTGAGATTACTTTATCAATTCGATGGTAACTGTTGCACACAGCGATCACCTTGTTGAAGCAAGAAAGCTCTGAGGTCGACAAGTGGCCTCCCTGCAGCACATGTACCACTGCACCACTGTACCACTGTACCACTGTACCACTGTACCACTCACCAGGATGTGCATCAGGACTCACAGTACAGACGTCCTTGTTGCCTCATAACCCATTTAAACTGTAAAAGGATTAAAAGGGGGAACATAGAAAATCAGTGTCCGTGGAGTTGATTGGCCAGCCTGTGTTAACTCCAGCAGTCCAAATGTGTCCAATTTATATGCTTGAACTGATTCTCTTAGAGTCTATTAAAGGATTAGACCGACCAATTTTGGAGGAATCCAATGACAAATCCTTTTCTTTTTTCTTAAAAACAAAAAATAAGACTCATTTCATTGAATAGATATGTGGCTGTGGTTGAGGGGACAGACGAGATGTCAGAGGTTCAACTCCCATCTTCCCCAACATTCTGCCTGCTGAAGTGTCCTTGGGCCAGATACTGGACCCAACATTTCCCCACACGCCTCTTTCAGTGCCATGAACTCGCCACCCACAGATAAGATCTAATGGGGTGGGGTGCAATGCCACTTGGGTGGCAGTGACAGAGGAGGACCGAGTGAGACTTTGGCATCCTCTGCAGTCTTCGAGTGATTGGAGGTGAATGAATGGATGATTGAACAAAGTGCAATGAGCCATAGATTCCCAGTGATTAGACAGGATAGGTCACCCATCACCCCACCTCCTCCATGTTAGAAAGTGGGGGCGTAGACCAAACAGGCTGATATGCTAGTTTATTACCATTGTTTTTTTTGTTTTTTGTTTTTCCTTTAGTGAAAGACTTAAAGAAAACAATGTCCATTTAGATCAGCAACACATGCAACATTGAAGAGGAGCAACAGCTTCGATCCTCCATCTGTGTGTCCATGTGTTATGATCACACACACACTGTGGGTGCTCACTGAGTGTGGATACATTGCATTTTGGAATAGTGTGCACAGCACCACACTGAATCACTAGAGTATAAACAGGCTTAACTGGCGAGAAATATCTGCTGGTTAACATTTGAAATGATTCCCATTGTCACTGGCAATAACAGAATATGCACAAACTTTATTCATGTTAGATAAATGTGCAGTCACCTGAATGCACTTTTCAATAACCTTGAATGACCCCTGTAGATTGACATCAGTCCTGTACCATGTTCCACCACCGTGTTTTTACAGTTGCCCAGAATGGACACACGAAACAATCTAGGCTCCATTTTAAAGACGTCGATCCTCAGTCGAAGCAAGTGGGTTTTGAACACACGATTTCAGTGTGTTTGCGGAACGAATGAGTCGGTCGGATGATAAGCTTTAATCCCCATGCTGATCGTCCCGGTTGGTATCAGCCTCTGACGGACAGCTCGGTCCCACGGTGGAGCTCAGTGCTCGGCAGGCTGCTGCTGTAGCTCCTCCACTCCACCTGTCAGAGTGAAACCTGATTAAACCCAGGCTGCATGCGCAGTCACTGCTCCCTCAGCCTGCTGCAGGATTCAGGACGAGCCATGAAGCCACGCTGTGCATCCCCTCTCCCCAAACGCACCAACACTCACGGCTCTGGACCGTCACTTAACAGTTGCCATGGCGACGCCGAATACCCCCATCATTCCAAAACACATTGCAGACTTTCTAAAAATAATGCACGTTGGTCCTCTCAGACTTCCTCTCCAGACGATGAATACCTGGAGTTTGCAAGGGCTGATTAATGAGCCGACACACACGGGTGGTGGTGGTGGTGGTGGTGGTGGGGTGGTGGGGGGGGTGGGGTGGTGTTGTGGGTGGTGGGGGGGGGGGGGGGGGGGGGGGGGGGGGGGGGGGGGGGGGGTTGGACACGTGCTGGGGGTTTAACTGGTGGATTGTGCTTCAGCCAAAACTACAGGCGACCTGAGAGGAGTGATGAGGCGGAGCGGGTGTTCGGTTCCAGAGCGGTGGGCTGAGCGTGGGTCCGACATAAACACAGCGCAGCGCCAGTGGGACGGAGAGGGCGAGGACACAGTGCTGCCAGTGCACAGACAGATTAAGGCCATGTCAGCTCCCACTCCGACGGCAGAGCAGACAGCTGTGACTTTTACAATGATACATCCAAATTGTCCACACGAGGGAAAGGAGGCCTGTTGTGTTGAGATAAATCACATGTGTCAAACTCGTGGCCCAGGGGCCGAGTGTGGCCCGCGAGAGCTTAGAGGCATGGTCAAAGTCTAAAGCGTATACATTGCCCATGAACTCTAGTTAATCACACAGCGATATATTCTGTATGTTTACATTTTCAGATGTGTGTAAATGCATATACAATATTTGTAACTTGAATAAATTATAAGTATAAAGACGGCTATTTTTCAATATGTGAAGTAGTAATTGCATTTAGTCCCACTAGTAAAAACCGGCCCCTTGAGAGCAGCCATAATGTTAATGCGGCCCCCGGTGAAAATGAGTTAGACGCCCCTGAGATAAATCATTTCACCCATCCTCCCCCCTGAATAAGAGTCTTACCTACACGAGGATCATCCTCCACCCTTGTTTTTGTGGAGAGTAAAACCCAAACAGCCCTCGGCGCGGAGGCGGACTTGTCTAATTCTTGACAGTTTGGTGAAATTCTGTGAGCAGTCATGATGTGACATTGTGCAGCTGCATGAGTAAGTGGGCTGATGTGCCTAAAGTCGCCCTCGTCTCCGTAGCCAAGGGCGATGAGCCACTCCGGCGTGGGATCTTATGTAAGGCTCAGGGACGGGGGGGAAATCAGGCGTCCTGTGATTGATTTCAAACGCCGACCACTGTGTCGTAACCGTCGTCCGTCTGTGACAACAACAACAACAACAACAATCCGGCAGTGGGAGAGAGGAAAACACACTGACCTCCATTAGCGGTAGAATATCCACATGACTTTATTTAATCTTAGGACACAACATACTTCAAAATGTAGCATGGACTCCAGGTGAACTGTGCGTTTAATCTTCTTTTTGGCAGAAGGATAACTAGGCGAAGTCATCACTGTTCAGTAGCAGCTGATAATAATAGTAATAATAATAATAATAATAATAATAATAATGAGGTAGACAGTGACACACCCATTATGTACAGAGCTGCACGTTAACGCGAAGGTTAATGCGCCAGTCGTCAGTCATGTCTGTTTAAAACATCATCGAAAACAGAGACATGGACAACCTGCATAGGGCTGTGTACTGATGCTAAGAAAAGTAGCACTATAAAAACACACCACCTACACAATCAGTTAACAAACAGTTTACCTGTGGGTCACACATGAAACACTTCAACAGAACACTCATCTATAGTACTGATATTATGTAACCTGCCTTGAAAGTAGCAAGTTTATCTTTCTAATATTAATAGCGCGACAACACAGGGTTATACTTCTTGAGGATATATATATATATATATATAGTCAATTACATTTGGAAAAAAAATACAATAATCAGTGCTCTTAAACTAAACATACATTTCTGGATATATAAAAATAAACTTTATAGATGTAAACTCAGGCTAAAGCGATAATAACCACATATCAGCAGCTTGGATTTACAGTTGTATGGTGTTATTATCTAATACTTGGCGCACTGTTGCTAAGTTACTTGGCGATACGACTGAGAATGTAAATAACATCTGAAGATGATACATACAGTGTTATGGCAGCAGTAATAAGAACGCACACAGATCAGATGCAGTCAGGACACAGTGTCTCTGTATTCATTGTTTTAAAGGTAATAGAAGAACTAGATCAACATATATATGTATCAGTTGTCTAATATTAGCCAATTTTACCAACAGATATTTCTTTTTTTGCGGAGATGCACAGATATGAAAACATTTATTTTACAGAATAAAGAGTGCAAAATCATGTTTTTTACATTGTCAGCTCAAGCTTGAATGATTTGGACATATGGTTGTTATTTTCATTAACTGTTATTTATATAGTCAAATTGTTCAATCTTAAATCAAATGTTTGTAATAAGGGTTTTGTAACAATTCTTTGTTCTCCAGCTCCATACTTAAAAAGAAATAGGGCTGCCACAACTAATCAGTTTAATCGATGATACTAAGTTCAACCAAAGTTATTCAAAGTAAAGTTCTAGATTGATCTGGGCCTGTTTGAAAGTATGGCTTACACATCTGCTTTAATTGTACATGTGCCAGTTCATTAAAAGAGCATTGCACAAGAATACATATTTGTTTTAATAAACTGCTTGAAATGACAAGATCTATCTTTTGTTTATATCTCTGATTAACTCAATAATCCCCAAAATGACTGACAGCTGATCAGTCATCCCAATATAGTTGTTAGTTGCAGCCCTAAACAAAGTCCTATTGACCAATACATCAACCTCTAAAGTTTCATGTTCACTCCGGATTTCAATTCCTGTGTCAAAGAAACATGGCACAAAATCAAAAGCCAGTTCAGCATTTGTTGTCACGACAACTAGCTAATCATCCATTTTTGAACAAATTTGACACAACAACAACAACAACAACAACACTATTTCACAATAATAGTGACTGAGAACTGAAAGCCATGAGACAAAGATGTGCTTCCTCCGCTGTGCCCTGTAACTCTATACTCCACAGCTCATATAACAGTCAGTGAGGGTTTTAACAGTCAGCTGAAGCCTATTGAAATACTCACAACCTCCACAGGAGCGAGCGTCACACACGGCATGTGGAGAAACGTGACGCCCCAACAGTCATGGATCACAGAGGAAAGCTATCGGAGAGTAACAGTTCTTGTCAGCATCTATTGAAAAATCGCTTTTAAATGTGCTTATGTTAAACTATAGATAACAGTCACGCGTGTAAAAAGAGGTGTTGTGATGTGCAATATTCATTTAAAAAACACAGTCGTGAACAGTGATGTGACGGGTGGGTGACGGGTTTTCCACATTGCTTGGTCCCATAATGGTGTATTTTAAAGTGTCACTGTGTTCCAGTTGGAGAAAGAGCTGCCGTGCCGGCCACAGTCATCATCACAGTTTGAGTTGTGTGTGTGATGCCTGAATGAAACATCGACAGATTTACAATTGTGCAACTCGTGTTATGATACAGCACAAAGACCACTATAGTCACTAGTATCATTGGAATATATATATATATATATATATATATATATATACCGGTATATCTCAAAGCCATTATAAACAAGAGAAAACTTTTTCTTGTGAGCGTGAGTCGCTCAGGTTACAGGTGTGAGGGAACCAGAGTGGTCTGGATCAGATCCTCACCGCATCACATGGCGGCTAAACATCGAAAGTAAAGTAGAGAGTCTGTGACAGGTCGACCTGACTGGTTAAGTGGACTCACACGCCGCCACCTGACTCACGGGGCAAATGTACAGCAGCCGAAGCCACAACGCTGCAAGTTACACAACCTTATTCCATGGCAACCGTGTTGAGTGATTCGAGCGCGACTGCTCGGCAGCTCCCGCTGTGCGTCTCAGTCGGCCTTGTCCTCGCCGTTCTTGGCCCACCCTTGGCTCATGGCCGCCACCACGATGCTGTACATGTTGAGCCAGGCTTGGCGCAGCGGCGCCGTGTAGGCCTGGCCCAGGCTGCACTGCAGCATGTAGAGGAGGGACTCACCCACCACCTGCACCAGTCAAAACAAACACAGACACGCACACAGATGTTGTTTTTTTTTTTTGGTCACCGCTCAATGGCTTTGAAAAATCGGTCCTGGCGAGGGTTTGTGTGTTGCGGTGTCGCTCGTACAGCAAACGACTGCGTGTTGACGCCCACCGCCTGATGCTTCCTCCCAAGGTTGAGCAGAAAGTCCTCCAGGGTGTGAAGGTCGTCCAGGTGGCTGACGGCTGCATCGATCACGAGCATCACCTGGTGGGGGGGGGGGCGACACACATGCTCGAGCAAAGCGTTTTTTCAAGCGCCGACTTCGGCGAAATGCATGTATGGCTGCAGCGGTCCCTGCGGGTGCACGGCGCTCACCTTGGTGACATGTTCCAGGAACTCCGGGCTG
The DNA here is from genome assembly GCA_016785325.1 of Chascanopsetta lugubris. Classification (NCBI taxonomy): domain Eukaryota; kingdom Metazoa; phylum Chordata; class Actinopteri; order Pleuronectiformes; family Bothidae; genus Chascanopsetta; species Chascanopsetta lugubris. Next base: position 87,062 of record JAFBJT010109983.1, on the reverse strand, counting down.
GAGAGGCAGTCTTGCATGGAGCCACAATTTGTGCTGTAGTGGAAAAGACTGAGGAGCGCGGGGTCCAGCTCAAACAGTCTACCACAGACAAATACCACACTTTTCTATAGGTGTATACAGACAGCGAGGGGGGTCGCCAAACATTCACACAGACACAGAATCAATCTACGAACGGTACACCTCCTCTGCTGCTGGCGTGCGCTTTAACGGCGGCGATCTCAAAGTAAATTGAGGACTATTGCAGTCTGTCGCCAAGCAACAAGTCAAGCCTCCGGTGCCTGCATGGTAAAAGTGTGCTGCAAAGGATTTAGTGCGATTTCTCGGAAGCACTGGTGTCCAAACGCCACAGTGTGCGGAGAAACAGTCAGAATAACGAGGACCTATGACTCGGGCATGAAATCTTTCAGTAGTGCAGATTTGTGAGGAGATAAGAGTAGAATAACAACCTGACATGATTCCGTCTTTTTCCGAGTCACTCTTACGTTCTCATTCCACGGCATCGCAAAGATTTGTGCGGGAAGTTACCTGGAAAACATGACGACACCATGAGGAACTTTGTTTTTCCCCAGGCTCTCCCAGCTGCCTCGTATCTGCTCCTTGTCCTTCTCCGACAGCTTCTCCATCCTGCCTCAGCTTGGCAGCACGAGACGACTTCTTTCCACCGGACGGACGAGCGACGCGCAAACTCCTCTACAGGGCGATGAGCTTCAGTGTGAGGAAAGCCATAACATTCAACCGGTGCAATCCAAAACTGGCGCTCCTCTGACCCACCTGCAAAAACAAGGCGCAGCAATCGGGTGAGTGCAGCTCATGTGTCTGGATGCAACGAAGGGGAGGGGAGATGTGATTGCTGAGACGCTCACTCGGTACCGTACCTTCTGGAGGTCAGTCTCCTCTCTGAACTTCTCTCCCTGGTGCAGCTGGGCTGTTGGGCTGTGTGTGTGTGTGTGTGTGGGTGTGTGTGTGTGTGTGTGTGTTTGTGTGTGTGTGATGGCAGCAGCCTGACACTCTGGTGCACTTGCTCTCCCACAGTGCAGTCAGTCAGGGAGACAAGTTCTGTCACGCTCTCATCTGTCACACTGGCTGCCTGCTATCTCTCTCTCTCTCTCTCTCTTTCTCTCCGTGCTGTTTGCCTCTCACTCTCTCTCCCTCTCCAGCACTGAGGATATTATTCATGCCACTGATGGAGAAAAAGAGGGATCTCTCTCTGCTGCTCCACAGAGGCTGCAGCGAGCCACAGCTCCTCCTGCAGGTGAACCAAAGACTACAACACACACACACACACACACACACGCACACACACTCACTCTCTCTCTCTCTCTCGCTCTCAACGCTGCACTCACAGCATAGACTGCACTTAAGCAAATACTTGGCCTTTGCACTCTTACTTCACGATCAAGCCAATCCAAACTCACTGGGAATTAAAACAAACAACAAAATAACCAGAAAACACTTCATATGCGTTTCACATGGTGTCATTTGCACATTTTCAGGCAGGTGAAGTCCATTTGAGGCCCCGCATCACCTCCCGCTGGGTGTGTTCTCCCCTGCCTCACATTCACAACCCATGCATTAACAGAATGAAATGAGTGGGAATTTTAATATTGCACAGTGGCTGGAATAATAAGAGACCTGAACGCAGCACCTTGCTAAAATGATATTGTTCATCCGGTGAGAGAAGCCACTCCTCAAACAGCATGATCATAACATGTGGCGGCCAAGTGCACAGCCTCTCATTAATCTAACGGAGTTGTGCGTGTTCCCTCGCCCGCTGCCTCCACATTCATCTGACGCTTTACAGTTTGTTTAGAGAGACGTTGCGGGCGCCTGCTGCCTCGCGCCGCTTCACGGGGGCAGGTTGGATGTTATCTAACTGGTTGGGAGGGATTTGTCTTCTCCAGCCGTGGCACCGGGGGAATCAGAGGTGTTCAGCATCCTCCTGAGGGACTATAAGGCAGAGTGGGGAGGGATACACAGTTCCCATGACAACCTGAGAGGATGGAGCCCTTGAGGCTTTATCATGTGGCGTTTGAGAACTCATTGCATGTATGGCAACCATTCCTCAGCAATTTAGCATTTTTTCTTGTGGAAATGATGCAACAACTATTCAAATCTAAATGTAAAAGTCCAGTGTGAAAGATTTCGATGAAATGTGTCCAGCTCTTTCTGCAGAAACGGAGCATACAGTAATCATCCCTATGTTTTTTGAAATGCATAATCACCAGCTTAAATTGCTCAAATGAGCCCCTTACATTCACATCAGCTGTCTACAGAGGCCGCCATTTTGCATAATTTACGGTTGCCCAGGATGGACAAACAACCCTTGAGTTGTTTTGATAACTAAAAGCTGAGAGGTAATCGGCCGCCACACACAACAACAACAGCAAAAGACAAGACTGAATCCTTCAAATTGTTCTATCACTGCTCTTTATATCGTTGGTTTTACATCATGTTAGACATTTATTCCGAAAGCACATGCAAATATATAAAGGATATAACTTTGATTTTGAACGATTATCCACAGCTTTCTCCCAATATTGGGACTCAAATCCAAGCAAACCTTCCCATACCCTAAATGTATGACACACTGGCCTACTAAAGTGACCGTATGGTATGTGGGGGCTTACATAATGACTTTTTGATGATGATTATATACATTTCCAGACGTTCCCATGTGGTTGGTAAGTAAAAGCAACCTTTCTCTCGAAATCTCCGGCATTCAGCTGTCAAAGCGAGGGCAAGACAGTGAACGTGAAACAACAAGCGTGTATTTTGATGTGGGTCTTTGAGCCTGGGAACAAACCACTGCCCTGCTCTGTGTGAATGCAGATGCGCGGCAAAGCGCTGTTTATTTGGGTGCCAGAGTGGCGGGAGAAATTACCGGAAAGCTTGACCTCATCTGGGGAGAAATGTAGGTCAGATTCTTCATGACGCGTCCAGTTAAAACGTATACGTTTGTCGGATATCTAGGACTAAGGAAAATGGGTTGGAGAGAGGAGGCAGACAAAATAGTTTTCATGTGAAAGTCACTGGTGTCCTCATTTGTCCTTTAGGAGCTCTATACGTGTGTGTGTGTGTGTGTGTGTGTGTGTGTTAAACAAAAAAATTTAATAAAACACTAACTCCTTACCGAGGACTTTCACATAAAAATGTGCACTTCTATGAACTTTTCAGTCTTTCTCCAGCTGTAACCTGTCAAATGTTGTGTCATTGTATAATTTGTACTTGCATATGTCGGATTCGGTGTGGATTGCCATGACATGAATCATTCCTGAGGACAGTGTTGTTTTCTGGTGGAGAGGCCACAGAAAACTGGGCTGTCTTGACCTTTTTGATCATGGCAGCTCGTCCCCCTTTGGACTTCACGCTCTCCTCTTCCACATCTTCAATTTTCTCCTCGCCGTCTACATTTTCCTCCCTAAATCAGATATGTGGGGTTTGAAAATGGCCATATTGTAATTACATCGAACTTTAACTTGGCGACAGTATTTGTCTGTTCTCCGCTAAACACTGCCGGCCGGGCGAGCTCCGAAAATTATGTAATATAATAGGACCCGGCCACATAAAGTCCTTGGCTCCCTGGCAGCTGTGCTATTCACGATCTTACCGGACACACTTGGATTAAACGCTGGTTGAACACAAACAGTTTGAGCTCTCTGTCTCGGTACCTGCTGTGGATGTCATGTTCGTGTCTTTGTTTTCCGCCTCGTCCTCAGCTGCAGACGACACTGATGTTTCCTCCGCGGCTGCACATGTTTCTTCCAAGAACTGCTCCACGAATCCGGCCTTCCTCAGCTTGTTCATGTACCTCTGCTCTGCCAAAGCTTTCGCGTTTCTCTGCCAGCACAAAAACAGAGCTTAAGGAGCGTTAGGGAACCCAAAGTGGTCGTTTATAGCAACACCTATGGCGAGCGTTGTGCAGTCAGCATCCAGTGGCTTGCTTGTGCAGCTGTACTTGCACTTGGAGAGGGCAAATGACAAACACATCGAGGGAGGCTGCTTACCGGACGCTGCTGCAGGCGTTTTCCCCTCTAAATACCCACACCGAAGCTAAACCAACATGTCTTCCCCGCTCTTCAGCCGGGGCCAAGGCTGCGGCCTCTGAGGGGTGGAGGGGTGTTTTTAGTTGGGCCTTGGCCTCGGGAATGGAGAGCGGGGACAGGCATGGAGCTAAACTTCGGGGGACTCTGTTCCTGAGCTATCGTGCATTGTTGCCGCTCACAAGCTAAAGATGCTGCCAGCATTGTGGCGTACTGGCTCAGGGAGTGAATGCACACATGCACCCATGTGCATTTCATGGGAAGTCACTTAATGGGGATAATGGCTGACTGTTTTTATTTTTTTTTTAGCTTTTGTGACAATCTGCTCACTCATTAGCATAAAAAAAAAGACTTTAAATAAAGTCATCTTGTTGTGTATAATGTCGAGGCTTTACATTGCTCACCTGTTTCACCTGCTGGAACAGAAAAGGGCGTTCACTGATTCTTGCCTTCATGTGCTGTAATTCTTTCACGTAGTCCCTCATCCTCTGCTGGTCCGCCATTCTTCACGTAATAAAAAAGATGTCTGTCACTGTGGCAGGCGTGTGTGGTGGTTGTGATGTGAGCTTTGCCAACGCTGCAAGAATGAGTGGCCTCACTTGACCAGTACTCACGTGTGCTGCTTTAGTTTGTCATGGTACACGTCTTTCAAGCTGCTGTGTGGGTCCAGTAACTTCGCTTGGAGGGTGACTGTCTTCCTCATGGCCTGAGACCTCAGCTGATACTTTCTCAGCCACTCAGCGTGTTCCTGGTTCTTACTGTCCCTCAGCTCGAGGGACTTTCTGTGAAGGTATCAACATTCCGAAGGTCAGAAGATCCAAATAGTTCAAGAAAGGTTCAAGGGAGCAATTGTGTCAAACCCATACAGCTCACCTGATGGCCATGCCTCGTTTCCTCACGGCGTCTGTGATGTATGTGGGTAGTGTGTCCGTGGACAGTGATGTTAAAGCCCCAAGTGACTTGCTTCGCCAGAGATGACTTATTTTTGGTTCCTGTCATTGAGAGGAAATCAACGTTTTGTAAGTTGAGAGCAAAGTATTACCTTAATTCTTCTACAAGATGATACAGCAAAGAAAGGCTCAGGGGAGCACTGAACATTCTGGTTACTCCTGTTTGGGGTTTAAAGTATGGGTGAAAGTAATTTGCAATGGTAGATCATGACTTGCACTGTATTTGTCTCATAAAGAGCAGCGTTGGAAGAAACATTTCTGCCCTGAAGTTCCCTCATCTCAAAATTCTTCTGAACGGTTTTGCAATTTAAGGCCTGAAATAAGGTCTTCTGTAAACAAATGATGAGACTGTAACATATTTTTAAACAATATGAAACATATCAGCGAACAAGCCACTCAGTAATATTGATGGTTTATGACACTTTAAAATGATAGTTGCTGAATAATAGCAAATTCAGGTTACAGTTCGATGAGGATATTACTTGTCTCTGCATCCTTTTCTGTGTTGGTGACAGTGACCTCATGTGACAGTCATTCATAGTCTAAGCTTAGGTTTTTACTTCTGACAATTGCATTTACATAACAAATGTCCTAAAAGTGGTGTCTTTTGTGAAGATAGAGGATAGAAGATAAGCAAACAAGGACTTTCACGTGCACCTACAAAGGTACAGGATCTCTTTGTCTCTCTGTGACTGTTGGAACTAATCACATTCAAATTGCAAATGTCCTCTCTGTGAGACAAATGTGGGATTACTGCATCTGATCAGGTTATGTCCTTCTGGGAATCAGCCACCTGTGACGGTGTCAGTGTCTAAATGATGAGACTGTTGTGAAGGTGTGATTATTCTATAAAAAGGTTTTGCTATTTAGAGTGAGGGAGAAAACACGAACAATTGTGTGTTTGTACAATATCACACAGCTATACAATCGGAGCTTGACTTAAACTCCCTAAATCATGTGGTGAAAGTTTAAAACACAATAGATGAAAGGAGGAGAATATTCTCTGTGTGAATACAGTCAACTGTACATATTTTAAATTGGTCTCCTCATCCACATCTGAGGGCAGCGGTCTGAACAGCCCCTAAAATAACACATAAGACATCGAGGAACTTTAACCAAACCATAAATCTCTCATCATCAAACACTTTACTCCCAAGGACATGCAGAGGAAGTGAGATGTGACCTGGTGAAATTCCTGTGCCATACTTGTGGAAACAAATCCTTTTGGGTGTTGAGGGACCACATGGTGATGTGATGAACCACCAAAACATCTGCTCCTCTCAGGTTAGATTGTGTCGAAAAAGGAAAAGAGGCAATCAGCGTTTTTACTGTGATGGGAAACGCTGGAGGCTTGTTGGAAGTTGAGTGGTTTCCCATACTTTGAAAAAAGAGAAGGGTGGTGACTTGATTAAGTGGTGAATGGTTGTGTGTTGAACCATCCATCAAAGCAGAGCAGATATGAGAAACTTGTGGAACTATAACATGAGACTATCTAGACACAAGGCTTTAAAGTCCTGGGCGTATTCAGTGCAGTCTGTATGATTGAGATCAAATAAATCGGCTGACATAAATGGAAATTTTAAAAATCATATCGTAATAGGTTTCATTGTCGCTTTAAAAAAAAAATGTTTTACAGTTGCTTAGAATGGAGAAATTATACACTGGGTTTTAACAAATGAAGGCTATAACAGCTGATCCTACATGGTTGTAAGGGGATAGTGAAATGAGCGGTATCCTGCTGCGCTATGCAACTTACCACCATTAGATATCACTACATTCTACACACTATACCTTAGTTGTGTATAAGAAAGTCTATTGATGCAAATCAGTAAAAGCAGCAAATGCAAAATTCAAGAATACCACAATATTGAAGACACTTTTTCACCTGAGATATCTGTGGGCTCCGTCTTTGTCTTTCAGGCAGTGCCGACGTTCTGAGGTAGAAGGGCTGACACTTGGTCACATCTTTACTCGTCAGTGTTTTTCTCAGCGCCTCCGTCTGCTGGTTCTTGTGCATCCCCCTGAAATCAGGGACCTGTCGGATGATCTTTGGCTGGAAGCTCGGCTTCTCATCCAGGAAGGCCAGCTTTTCTTTCCTGGTCCGCTCAGCAGTGCGAAGCTTCGGCACACTGGGCGCAGAATAGATCCTCTGCTGCATAGTCATCTGAGTGTGGACTGTCCTGCTCATCCCCTCCTTGTCTGAACAGTGTTGCAGTTAAACAAGGTATAAACTGCAATCATAACATTATGAGCACCAACTACTGTTATCATATTCATAGTCAAAGAGCTCACATAACCAACTTACCTTTCTGTTCACAATGTAACGAGTCCTTTTCCACTTTGCGAGGTGGTTTCCTGACTTTATTTTCTTGCTCCCGAGAGACTTGATTTATCACAGATACCAGCTTCTCCCTTTTCTCTTTCTCTCTCTCCTGGAAACTGAAGGGTTTCTGAGTGGAGAGCAAGAAATTCTTCCTCTGCTCATGACCCAGCTTCCTCTCTTTCTCTCTCAGCTCCATCATCTCCTGAAATCGAGGCTGGGCGACATGGTCGGGGACCGGCACTGCACAGAACTGCCTATGACATTCGGCCTCGGCCTCCTCCTCTTTCCTCATCTCCGTTGTTTTGGATAAAGATGACCTTTCACGCTGTTTGACTGAACAATGCACCCAGGCTGGAGAAGTTGGGTCAGGCCTCTCTGCCTGTCTAAGGTGATGTGCTGTGTCTTTGTCTGAGGTTAGGGCGGATGTAGAGATGGATCTCCTCAGGTCTCTAAATCCAATTACCAAATTTTAGAAAACAGATTTATCAAAAAAGAAGATGCAATATGAAAGACAAACAAGAGAACCTACTTGGTCCGACAGTTCAGTTGTTTTTTGTCACATTTAGAAGGCTCCTGTGTGGAATCTGTTGACAGGACTGTGTTCTGATGAATCCTCCTCTCCAGCTCCTCCACATGTCTGTACTGTGTCTCCTGCAGCTCCTGTCTGAGGGTTTCACTCAAGGACCTCAGGTGGTGCTTGAGAATCAACTCTGACCTCAGGCCATCCTCCTCCAAGGCCTTCAGCTTTGACATGTTTGTCTGAAAGAAGAATTGGTGATTTTTCAATTTTCAAGGTTATTTTCAACAGTTCCTTGAAATAAAATGAGCATAAATGATAAACTGTCGACTGACAAACTGTCAAATAATGAAAACATACATACATGGCTTGTCAATACAATTACTACAATGCCAGTATCTCACGTCAGAATTTCACTTGTTTTCAAATCATATTTAATATTGATATTCTTGCATTTGTAAACATTAAATATTACACATTGCTGCATCATTACATAGTATTCATGCAGATTATTTCACAGAAGAAGCATTATTTACTCTTTTTACAGCTGTATTTCAGTCATAACTTGAATAAATCTGTTTATTAGGCATCATATTGGGTACTGATGGAGAATTTATAGGTTAGTATGATAACTATATATGTTTATTGTACTTGCATAATGCTATTCTGCATCATATTTGTGCTTCACTGTAATTCATATTTTTAATTAAATTGCAAGTTGCAGATACATCGAATTATTAGATTAAGACCTAGTTATTGTATTATATTCATATCATTTAGTGCACTTTAATGCAACAACAATTATATCCCAGGAACGTGATGTGATTTATTGTGCAACGGATCACTGTGTACAATCACTTCCATTGCTCTTGATGTTTTATTTCTACTTGTGAGAGCATCGTTTTTACTTGAATAGAAATCAGTAATAATAATAAAGTTGGTATTTCGTATCACGTATTGGTTTTTCTGATTGTACAGACTTACATCAGACTGGTGAAATGAGAAAAGTTGCACTCCTCAAGCTCCTCATCCAGGCTTTGAAGGGAGGTTACTATGGCAACCGAACCTCTGCGCCCACAACAGTACGTAATGCCGCTTTAATAACATGTATTTAACGTCCGCTAAACCACAATTATAGTATGTTTTTTTTACTTGTATACATATATACAAACTTCATTTCTATTTTCTGCCACTTTAAATACATTTCACAAACGAATGGAAACAACGCGTTTGGAGCGATAAAGAAGCCGCAGACCTGCAGGTGACAGAAGAGGGTTAGGAGGAGGTCATGGTTCCCTCAGGAAGCGCCTTCCTTCCTTTGGTTGATAGAAAATATTTGTAGTTGTTCATATGAAGTCGACGCGGTCTTATTTCAACACTTCATTCCTCTCAGCGCTGACTGAGCTAGTGACTTTCTGTAGCATTAGCACTGTCTCTGGTCATTAGCGGAAGTGCGCCCGCTGCGTCGAAGCGTGCTCTCTGATTGGTCAGAAACGCGGAAGCGATGTCCTCTGGAGCGTTTGTCAACATAACATGGCTGGACAGCACAACTGCTCGTTTTAGGACACTTTCAAGGGGAAACGTGTGTGTGTATGTGAGTGTAGCTTTCACGTGAAAGCTCCCGGGACTATTTTTTTTTCATCCAGTGTTTAATAGTCGCACAGTTCCATATGAAGAAGACGGCGTGAGAACCCGGATAATGCACAGGCTCTCGAAGGTGGCGGTGGCCTTTCACGGACTCAGCCGATGTCTGATCACTGAGAAAGCCGCTGTTCAGATCATCAGGAGAGGATTGGTGTGTGCAGAACACGGGGACCATCCTGACAAGAATGAGGTCTATGACGTGATTATATCCGGGGGAGGGATGGTCGGATCTGCGGTGGCATGTTCCCTGGGTGAGTTTATAATGTCATTGACCACATGTCAGAGAGTGGCAGCTATTATTAACCTGGCCACATCAGAAATAAAGCAGCTAAGGTCATACATAGAATCATGTCGGTCACGTTGTGTATTTTAAATCAATAAACCAATCCATACTATAACAATCCATAACACAATGTAAACAAACCTAACCTGACTTAACATGGAAAGTTACACAGGTACGTGGTTGCTAACATTCTCCATTGGCCAGTCAGTTTATCAGTCAGAGATTAGGGTAATTAAAGGTGCAGTGTGGGAGGTAGTGGCATCAGGTAGTAAAGTTACATGTTTTAAGTGGTGAGGAGAACTTTTGTTGGTCTTCAGTTATTATGTAAAGCCCATAAGGTGTATAGTTAATCTATTATGGGCCACTGGAAGAACAATGGTGACCTCCTAAAGGACACATTTTAGATGCATTATGGAAAAAAGGGAACATTCAGGTAAATCATCTTACAGAAATTCAGTATGCATGTGATTGCTCGTGTGCCTTTTAACACCAACAGGATGAACATGCAATACCTTTCATTCACACATTTTGAATGTACACGTCTTCCACTAGTTTAAAATTATCTGACTGTCCACAGGGACGGATCCCAACCTGGAAGGCAAGAAGATCCTGCTGCTCGAAGCAGGCAACAAGAAAGTGATGGACAGGGCCCCCGATGCCTACAGCACCAGAGTCAGCTCCATCAGTCCTGGCTCTGCCACACTCCTCAGTGGTACAGTACACACTCTAACAGCGTATTTGTCCAAGTTTGTTGTACTTCTGTTGATTGCAACGACAGTACCTGTGCTGATTAGCTTCCACCTCCCTGTGACAGCGCTGTGTCGTAAGCCTGGGATCAGACACTGCGCAGGCACTCAGGATGAGCAGGGATCATATCTGACCTCAGTCTCACTTGTAATGATAGGTCACGGGGAATTTCTCCTGACTCGATACGCCTCCTAGATAAAGACTTGAAGGTTCAACCCTCAAGTTGTAGACCTATGAATTAAGATGGTGAGACATGCTGGGATTTCTTGTAGTGTAACTTTACGTCAGATTGATGGACTTGTCTGTTTTTCATATCATTTGTCTTGACCTTTTATGTCAGGTCTAAATGGGTGGACATGACCCTTTTAGTCAAGACCCATTAGATTGATCATAGCATCGGAAATTCAGAGAAGATATATTAGATTTAAAAAACGTTGCTTTTGATCCACATACGTTTATACATACTGTATTTATCCTTTAAATTTAGATGTCTTTAATTTCAGTGTACATGCCTGTGGTCACCTGAGCAGTTCAATGATAAGAACACAGGCAGAAGCTCCTATGAAAACCTCAGTGGATCACACATCCCAGTGCAGCATAGTGACATTTTAACAAGAGCGGCACTCACCTGAGGATATTCATCCTCCATGGCGGAATGGCCTCCATATATTCAGCATCAAGACTGTCAGGTCTAATCGTTGCTTTGTTGGTTACAGTCACTCGGCTGAGAGAACCTAGAATTTTCTTTCATCCCTGTTTGTGCATTATTTCTTGGGAAATCAGGGAAAACACAAATACACGTTTATTTTTGTAGTTTTTGCCTAATTTTGCTGAAATATGCCACCAAACAAACAAGTGGGCATGGTAATAATTGAGCTCTTGAACATTGAGAGATGTTGGCTTGACACAGTGTAGCGTTTCGTGACACCCCGTGGTGAAGTTTTATGTTGCAGCTAAATACCCCTCACTTTGCCCATCTCTTCCAAACAAGTTGTGAGTACCCCAGGTAACCCTCAGTTACCATTCAAACTGAAAAGGTGTGAAGTTTGTCAACTCTGGCCTACTATAAAAACATGGTGGTGCAACATAGTGGGTGGATCTTCTCTCGGTGTAAATATAAAAGCAATAAAAGCATCAGCATAACTTTTTATATTCCATTTCTGTCAACAGAAATAGAAATAACTTCACCTGAACCACCCACATTGTACCTTTTTATGTTTTTCTAACATCTCAGCCTAACTCTCTGTTCTGCCCCATATTATTTTTGAACTATTCATAGTTTATACCCTCATCTAAACCAGATCTAATTCTAACACTGAAATGTCATCATAGTATCTGACAGTAGTGATGCAGTTATGCAAGTGTGCAGTAGTTTATGTAAAACATCGCTCGGCTGTTACTTCATTGCCTCCCGTTGCCACTCGACCTCCATCTAATGATACGCAGTAAAGTTCTACTACCATCCTTCATAAAAGAGTCTTGGCCACAGATCGCTCACAGTAACTTTACATTCAACTTTAAATTGCTTTTGTTTAGCCTTTAAAATAATTGACTGCCCCACCACCGCATTATGTAATGCAAGCTTATGTTCTTGCATGTAGAGCTAAAAGAATCCGTGATGTATCAGTGAACGATACTGAGCGTATTATCATCACCTAGTTGTATGAGTAGTTGAAAGTAACATGTTTTGTGACATTTTTTAAATAGTTGAACTCTTGAAATCTCTTAAACGGAGCAGAACACATCCACATTCAGGGTTTTTATCCACTGTACAGTTTCAGACTCGACCTGGACTGACCCGCATTATATTTTTGTCCTCCTCTGCTCAGGAGCTTCTGTTTCTACCGCTGTCCAGTCGTTGGTTTGGTGGTTTGTTTGTTCATTTGTCGACAGGATTACACAAAACCTACCAAAATGAGTTTCCCCCAAACTTGTGGAAGGATGTGACAGAGGCCAAGAAAGAACCCTTTGAGTTTTGGTGTGGTCCCATGGATCTGGACAAAGTGATGGGTCCAGGACTTTTTTTGTATCATTATTTTAACATTCCAAAATTCTCCGGGGAATAACTCATAGATGTTGAGGACAAGAATCGCGCACAGGGTTCTTGGTGAAGATGTGAACTTTAAAGCTGTGTTGGATTCACGGAATTGAGGAATTAGATTGATCTTTATATAGACGATGAAACAATGGAGGATTTCCATGAAGATGTACAGTTTGGTGCAAATTGATTGAAGTTAACTGTTGGAACTTGATGACGGTGGCATTCTACTTTTTCCTTTGTTTTCAAAATAAATCCACTGATCCAGATCCGTAATGTGATTATTTGATTTCTCAGTCAATGATTTTATATTTTCACTCCTCTGTTTGTTTGGGGATACATCAAAACAACTGAATGCATTTCCTCAAAATTTGGTAGAGAGATCCATGAAATGTTTGTCTTCGAAATAGAATGCTTTGGTTACATTTTCACATAATTCTCAGGGAATAACTGTGTTGATTTGTGAAGGTGAAATGTGGTAGAGCTTTCGAGAGTTATTTGTTAGTGCCAGTCTACTTTTCACCTGTTTTCAGTTGTCAGTGTTTTGACTTTCATGAGATACTTTCTGGAGGATAGGAAGACTATGGCCTGATGTTAATTGCTGTACAACATCCAAAATGTATTATGTAATGTGACCGTTACATCTGCCAAGGATATTATGTTCTCACGAGTCAACCGAGCTGGTTTCCATGAAGCGTGGTGGGCGGATGTGTTTTTGGTGGAGAAAGAACCAAATGTATTTTTGTGTTGATCTGAGTCAGTGAACGGACTCAGGAATTTCTTGTATTTCTTGTTTCTTAAAGGCACAGTGTGTAGGATCTAGTGACACCTAGGGATGAAGTAGTATGTTGCAGCTGAACATCTCAGAATCACCTCACTCTTCCCTCCCAATCATTTCGGAAAAGCTATGGTAGCCTTGTGTTTTGGTTGTCCATTCTGGGCTACTGTAAATTTAGCGAGGACCTGCTCATGATGTAAATATAAACGGCTCATTCTAGCTGATTAGTGCATACTGACCCTTTAATGAGTACATTTAGGTGATAATACAGCCATATATAAAACTCTGTTTATTTTGCACTTCTGGCAATAGAAATGGAAATGGAATGGAAAAGTACCTACATTTTACACATTGGACCTTTAAAGTTTTAATATGCAAGATTGTTCAGTTGTTGTATGTAGAATGCCAATCAAAGTTGGCCGCTCCTCCTCTGCCAGAAACACCAGTCGTGTGGAACATGTACTGTGAGCTACATTACTGTAGGAACATTAGACTCTAGCAAACAGATTACCAGCCATACATACCTGTCAAAACTCCGCCCCCCTAGAAACATCCCATACACAGTAAAACAAAAAGAACAGGAGAATATACTTTTGTACCATTTTGTACTTTTGGAAAATGCTTCATGATGACATACACAGTAAAGTTCAACTAGGGACACTCACAATCAATCCGAGCTCTCTCTCTCTCCCCTCTCTCTCTCTCTCTCTCTCTCTCTCTCTCTGCTTATTAATTACCATCATGCGGTCACAGTCACAGTCATACAGTCTCCTCTCTATTTGTCCATCTCTCAAATGATCCTCTTCCAACTGTCTCCACCCTGATCTACTCTCATCAGGGTTAGGGTTGGCATTGTTATGTTTCCGCTGATATCTCAGGGAATAGTTAGTGGATCTCAATGAAAACAGTCACATATATAAGCCATGTATATATTGGACTGGCATCTATGACTGTGAGGAATCTGGTGCAGCTTGATGTTATTTAAAGGAACTGTTGTGCCCGTGTTGAGATTTGTGCTCCTCTTGAGTTCCAATCTTGTTTTCACTCGTTTTGATTTGTCAATGTTTTGACTTCCAGAATAAGATTAGGATTATTAGCCTGCCCCCTGCACAACATTCTAAAGCTTTGGAAATGTTTGTCCTCACAGGCATCGGGGCATGGGAGCAGATTCTGCAGATGAGATGTAAGCCATATAAAAGAATGCAGGTATGTGAACTATCATTCAATTGCCATGTCAAGAGTTCAGTGTCATTTCAAGGAAAATCTGAAATAGCTGCGACCCGCTGCAACTCTGAACATCTCCCGGAAACCTTCACTGTTACACAACTTCTCTGCATACGTACGTCCTCCAGACTTTCACATTTACAGGCCCGCTGTATGTATTTGTGTCATCCATCAATCTTACTACCATGCAATTTGTGGAGAGAGAAATCTGTCACGCTCAGCCTCAACCCAGTCATTCATCTTAATTATCAGGCAACACAATACTGTATCATATTATAATGTATATGCTATGTAATTGTTCACGTAAAAATGGCAAACAGTGGTTTCATGTAACGTGCATTTTGTTCATCCCTTTGTGAGCTTTGTGTCTTTTTTGGTATCTCTTCAGGCTCTGTGGCGCGCTGCAAGCCAAAGAACACAAAGCCTGGGCACACAAAAAAAAAAAGCTAAGACAGAAAAAAAGAATCTGGGTTTGCTCACAGGGCCGCACGGCTCCGTGACCGTGCAAGTTTAATTTATTAAATCCGTTTTTCCTTATGAAGACTCAATCGTTTTCCTCAAATTGGTACTCGCTCGCCACGTCTTCTAATTACGAAGATTCATGCGAACAACGGGGGAGAAGATGAAAGATTGGGAGAGCGGTTGTTTGCTGCGAAGTGAACCGGCTTTACGGCTGCGGGTGCAGGCTCAGGCCCTCATGTAAGATGTGGTCGGCGTGTACCAAACACCCGACCGCACGGTTTCTCTCTGGGCCTAAGATGTCATCATGCAGCGCCTTACAGTGATTATGGTAGTGCACCTCTCCCATTATACCTTTCCCTTCGCTACCGCTATTTTGGCTCGTTTGCCCTTGAATCTCGAGCATATACGTCCTGTCCATAGAGCGCGCGCTGCAGGTCCTCTCCAAATAACATTCTTTCCGCGCAATAAAATACTCTTCCACCGTAAAGCCTCCTGTAAGCACTGATGATTTGGATTTGAAACAGAAGGTAGATTGAGGGGTTTTTTTTGCCATCGCAGCCCCGTTTTTTTTTTTTTACTCTCATTTTTTCCCCCATAAACTCGCAAAGACAAGTATTGTTAAAAACATCTCTATACCCTGAAAGCTGTAACTCATTCTGCCCCAGAGCTACTACATTTCACCCTGCATTAAACATAACCAAGGCAATTTTTGGGCTGGTCCCAGTAGATGTTTCTTCCCAGCCACTTATCACAAGTTGCAAACCCACTGCTATTAGTGGTTTTCTGGAAGGTATATCCCCCTACTTTATGGCTAGTTGGAAAAAAGTAGTGCAGCAGCATATTACTGCAGAATGATGGGTTCTGTCACCATAGTTAAAACCTTGGGGAGGATTAACCTCGTACTAACGCTTTTCAACCCCCCCTCACGCGCAGCTCTCAGGTTTGAATTAGTTGCCCCAAACCGTATCTCACTCTGCAGCTCTCTGGTCTCCGGTCGCGGATAAACACTGACCTACTCTGTAATGTTCGCAAAACATGTCATCTTGTTATTTGTGTTCCCCGAGAATATGTTTTGCGAGAATCCACATCACAAAATCACGGTAGGTACTCTGAGTTAAAGAGCCGTTGCGCTGAAACGGCCCGTGCCGATGAATGGAGTGCCAGCCTCTGACATCGGCTGACATCTTTTGATGTGTTCAGCTCAATCGAGTGGCTCAACTATATATATGTAAAGGAGATGCACTTAAGGATAGACTCCCCCACCACAAACTGAAACGGGTCTCTCATTTAGGTTTGGGACGCCTGCTCGGATGCCCTGATCACATTCGATAAGGAGAACCTGCAGGACGAGATGGCGTACATCGTGGAGAACGACATCGTTGTGGCCGCGCTCACCAAACAGCTGGACGGCCTGTCTGGTAAGCGCTGATGTCTAAAACATGAACGCAGTCGCAGAAAGCAGGCCCCTTGATTCCTGTTCCATCTGCCTAATGGTCTAATGGAGGCCGAGTCTGGCAGCTAATGTCACCGCATTTATACCGTCCCGTTCCGCAGGTCGTGTTTATTTGCGCCCTAACCCGGCGACTGTTTTTAAAAACAAGTTCAACTCTTGGAGCCGGCCGTGTTTTTCCTGCAGTCCCTCTCCAAACCTCACATCTTGGGCCCGTCCTGACACGTGGAGTGGTCCAGTGACCTATTTAAAGCCGCCATGTGCTCCCAGAGCTTCGCCACCTCTGAAGACACCGAAAGGCCCGGCACTGTCGTGCTGCATCACCGCCGACATTAGGCCAAGTTCTGTGCGGTTCTCAAATAAAACTTCAGCTCAGCTACGTGCGAGACAGTAAAAGTGGCATATTTATAAACACTTTTCAACATTTTGCACCAAGTAACGGATGTGTGGTCACGGCGCGTTTCTCCCTCATGGGCCTCCCATCCGTCCGCTTCTCTCCCCTCGTTTTAGAGTCGCTGCACAAGATGCCTTTACACGAGAAGTGCCCCTGGGGTGCGCTCCCCTACCAGCTGTTTTCAATGTAACCCTGCTCTCCAATCAATGGAAAGCCATATATTTGACTTTTTGCGTTCGGGCACCAGTGGTCTTCCCTGCGGACGGGTCGCGCTCCAAGTTGGCAGAAGCTGACGTAGCTTGGGATCCTTTCATGTTTGGAGACGACAGCCGCTGATATTTTGGGATGACGGGCCGTTTTAGTGGCGAGTCCAACAAGCCGGCTGGAGTGTAGATAAACAGTATTAGTCAGAGGCAGTGAGGCAGACCAATGTCATTAAGGAGGCTGTCACACAAACCTCAGCAGCTCCCATAAGCCAGCGAGGAACACCGGTGGAGTTTTATGAGGTGCTTTACACGTCGTCCACAGACTCGGGCTGCAAGCAAACCATCGATTTCATTCTAAAAAGGGAGCAGAGCACAGATTTGGTGTGACGATGCACTCACAGGACCAAAATGACTTCCTCAGTTCCTGGTCCTTTTTTGTGCTGTGAGTCACGGCAGCTGCTTTTTTACTCTAATGAGCTTCTCTGACTCTTTGCAGTGACCACAGTCATGTCGTTTTTCAGATAACGTACAAGTGAAGTATAGGTCCAAGGTGGAGAAGTACACGTGGCCCATGTCCCACCAGTCCATCGAATCCATCCCCTGGGTCCAGGTGAAGTTGGCCAGTGGAGAAACTCTCCAGACGAAGCTGTTGGTCAGTTTGTCGCCGTCCCATGACTTACTTACGCACGCTCCCGCTTTCTTTCCTCTGTTTTTTACATTTATTTGACTTTCTCTCATCTGTTTCTCAGATCGGTGCCGATGGCGCAAACTCTATGGTGAGGAGGGAACTGGGGATTCCAACAGTGAAGTGGAACTATGACCAGTCTGCTGTAGTTGCTGTGCTGAACCTGTCGGAGGTGAGTGTTTGATTTTAGTTGAGTTTGAGTTTATTTGATACGGACAATGGGAGGGAACGTGGAAGATGACGCAATATCCACACAAACTGGGATTTGAACCAGGAACCCTCTTCATCTGTTCTCGCCTCCTATCTGTAAAACATTGTGGGAGCATACGAGAAGAAAAATCTCCATGTACAAAAATATGTCTCAGTAATTTCTGGCGCAGGAGTTGGAGCAGGCTGTCCACTAACTAGAGGGTCGGTGGTTTGATCCCTGGCTCCTCCATTCTGCACTCTGAATTGTGCTCCAGCAAGATACCGAGACCTTACATTTCCATATGTCCATTCACCACAACTCGGATCCGTCTGTGTTTGTACTGTGGGATGAAATCAGAACACCTGGAGGAAATCCATAGTGACACTGGGAAATCACACAAAGTCCATACAGCACCAAGCTAAACATGGATTCAAACCTTATAGCTTTGAGGCGACGGTGCAAACCACCGCACCATACATAGGGAGCTGCACGGCAATAATCCAATGCAACGCACCACAACATTTGTAGCAACTGCTAATTTCCAACGCCCTTCCTCAGAGGGACCTTTTGGACGACAAGCATAAAACATGAGAATGAAACTATATAATTAGACCGTAAAATGTATTTTGTTGACCTTAAACAGCTGTACAACAAGCCACAGCGCTTATGTGTGTGCATCTGCACAAAAACAAACTTCCCTATTCACAGAAAAAACACATATTCATATTATATACAGTCCATGTATATACGCCTAACCGCATTCCACCCCGTCTGCAGAGTTGACTGCAAGAAGATTGATTTGTTTTCAAGAATTCACATGCAACACAGTCAGACATTGCAATTCTCCTTCTTCGCATGTACTAACATGTCAATTATTTGTGCTCGTGAATATTTAAATGTTTTGTTATGATAGTCATTTCTCTGTCAGATCTGTCAACAACGCAGAAAAACAATACTCCCACGCAGCGGCGGCGGCGGCAGCAGCCGTGGTTTTACGAGCGACTCGTGTGTACTGTACAATACGGCTCCACAGCACAATGCTACACAATGTCGGCAGTAATATTTCATGTGTGTTTTGACAGCCCACGGAGAATAATGTGGCCTGGCAGAGGTTCCTCCCAACAGGACCCATCGCAATGTTGCCGGTAGTGTATCAGTAGATGCTTGCAGCCGAGTAATATCTTGTTATTCGCACTGACATTGGATAAAGCTGCCATGTCCGTTGCTGTGTGCAGCTGTCGGACACGGAGAGCTCTCTGGTGTGGTCGACCAGCCATCGCCACGCCGAGGAGCTGCTGGCGCTGGACGAGGAGAGCTTCGTCGACGCCATCAACTCTGCCTTCGTGAGTCTCCGATCATCCAACGGCTGATGTCGCCTCGCTGTTGATTCCGCGCCTCAGTTTGTGCGACGTTCCTGTCTTTGTGTGCAGTTCGTTGTCGGGTCCTTTGCTAACGTGTGGGGCTTTTGGAGGGGGGGGGGGGCGGGGGGGGGGGGGGTATTTTGTCATTGATTGAGTCCAGAGTTTACACAATTCTAATATTCCATCGCAGGAGTGACCTACCTATCCATTTTTTTTATGTTTGGAAACACTGCTTTTTCCCAAGCTGGCTATTTTTACTGGGCCTGCTGATGGACGGGGTCACCACGGTTGAGTCACGTTTGGTTTCAGGCCTGGTTTGCTAATTAAACCTGTGGTCGCCCAGTGTCGACCATTACTGCATGGAATGTTTTTCAAACAGAGCTAATTCAACTGCACGGCCCGGCCGGCATCTTCTTTTAATCAGCCCAGCTCCCGAGGCCCTGCCAAAGCAGTTAGTTTAGGGAGGGGAACAAAAAGGCACTTTCGCTGTAGTCGGGCTTTGCTCCTGTGTCAGCTAATTTCTTTGTCCACTTAAAGGGATAATGTCTGTTTTCTCTCTCTCTCCTCACCACTTCTCCCTCTCTGTGAAAACCTCTCCTCCCGCCGGCACGGACAGTGGAGTAACGAGAACCAGTCGGAGCTGATCGAGACGGCCGGCTCTTTGTTCCGCAGCACCCTGTCCGCCATCATGCCGTCTGCGGGTTCCCCCCGGCAGCTCCCACCGAGCGTGGCTGGGATCGGGCCAAAGACTCGAGTCATGTTCCCTCTGGGCATGGGTCACGCGTCGGAGTACGTAAGGCACCGAGCGGTGCTGATTGGGTAAGATAATATGTTTGGAAATCACATGTTTACATTCTCCTGCTGTACATGTGAGGGAATGACTCCCCTTTTTTCGCTACATGCATAAAATAGCACCCCACACGCTGGATATGTTTGGATAGCAGAGGATATGTTTGTCTTTGCAGGGATGCTGCCCATCGTGTCCATCCCCTGGCCGGTCAGGGAGCCAACCTGGGCTTTGGGGATGTGGCTTGCCTCACGCGGCTCTTGAGCCAGGCGGCCTTTAACGGGAAGGACCTGGGTCAGTGAGGAACTCTAAACAGACACGAGCCCTGCAACTACAGCGCAGTGGTTTCCCCTAAGTTCTTTTCCATGGCCCGGCCGAAGTACACGCTGTTGACTTGAATTAAAAAAAGCATTTGCTTTTCCGGCAACATTTATTTGATGTATTTCGGCCGGTTCTGCCAGTAACTGTTGTATAAGTTTTCATTTTCATAAAAATGAACAACCAGTTATGAGATATTGTGTTTGTTTTTCCCTCTATGAAATGTTCCAAAGTCATAATGGCACCATGACTTAATGAAGAAACCATATGATGAGTTTGTCTGTTTTGTTTGGTTTTGTCGCACAGGAGCGATCCAGCACCTGTTAGAGTACGAAACCGAACGCCAGCGACACAACCTGCCCATGATGGCGGCCATCGACCTCATGAAACACCTGTACTCCACCAACGCCGCTCCTGTGGTCGTCCTGCGCACCTTCGGTCTGCAGGCCACCAACATGCTCCCAGCTCTGAAGGTAGGCTCGTCACCTCCGACGTCCACCTTCGATACACGCCGCCACCTGTCAAACCCTAAGCTCCACCTCCACTCTGACCCCACCCTCCTGCCTCATTTTCTGATTACACGGAGCTTTACTTTAGTGGTGTCTATAATTTCCAGGGTTTTTGAACCTACTACTATGGCATCTAAGTTTAGCCCCAAATTTAGTGTTACCAAAAGTGTGTGGGTGGGGTGCAGGGCTGGCCCCGGGGCAGCGGACAGCGGTGTTGGCTTGTGTTTTCACACCCCTTTTATTACCGACCGCTCATGTTAAATGGCTTTATCCCCTACTAAGTGATTCAGACCAACACAACTGTAAGTGGCTGTAAAGGCATCGCGCCGCGGAGGCACAAAGCGAAACGTGACACGTTTTCCATATTAAACGATGGTGATTTCACCGCTCTACAGGTCGTGTGCGGTGGAGGTGACTAAGATTCAGAGGTCACTGGGTTCCTGAGCATGTGTCTGCTTTGTCCTTGCAGGACCAGATCATGGCGTTTGCAAGCAAGTGATGCCTTCAGCAACACACGGTGGTGGAGAATGGATTCCTGCAGAGTGAGCTGTAAAAAGAAAGTTACTGTAAAATAACTAAAAAGATAAAGTTTTATTTTACCCTTACCATTTCTTTGTTTTTTGCATTTCTGCCTAATTTGATGCACATAATCACACATCATCATATTGACACATTACCATTTCATTCATACAAGGAATCATATATCCGTAAGGAATATATCAGGAATTTTCTCAAAATGGTCGTTCATAGTAACACCTGTGGCTGTGATGTGACGTGAAGTCAACATTCTGTATCTCATCAGATCAATAAAGCCACCTGTTCACTGGCTGTTACCCCCTGTGCTCCCTCCACCACTCACACCCCCCCGCCCCCTCACTGGATTCAAGCCAACGTGGCATCACATCAGAAATCAGGTCAGTGTAGCCAAGGCTCACGCCGACTAGCAAACCCCAACCAATAGGCTGTGAGAGCTGCAGTAGCTCAGACTGCAAGTCCTTTGTTTGTGAACTCTGTTTCTTAGCTCTTATGTCCAGTTGCTGCTGCATCAACGTTAGCAAGTTCAAGATGTCGCTGGCGTATTGGACAATGGGCTGGGCAGCAAGGACACGTCAACTGAACTTCACCTTAGTTACTTATAGAATTTACTTAATAGTAGCTGACCAGAGGCTGATACAGGTAATGGAATACGTTGGGAATATATGTCATGTTTTAGCTCTTGTGACATCCTGTTCGATTATTGCAATTACAATGTGTTTTTTTACAAAGCAAAAAAAAAATCCCTAATGCTCTTTTAAACTGTGTTAAAGGATAATTGGGGGAAAAACGGATAGACATACCCGAATCACATTTTTCACATTTTATTAAAACATACAGGTATAATATAAACAGATTCCACTGGATTTAGTAAAAACAAAAATTTACATATTGTCAGTCATCGGGTTATTAACACCGATGAACATAGAGGCATTTGTGAGCGACTGTGCAGCATAAACAATTTTCTTTGCAATGTAAAAGCTGTTCTTGTCAAAAGTATTTCACTAATATTAAAGTTTACACTATGTATATACAACAGTAGTTACTGGACACGTTGAATACTGGAGAGTCGGCGAAGGCGTTCGGCTTAGAGAGCAGTTACACAGAGTTAAATGCGGATCAGGATAATTAAAATACATTAGATAAACTTTCAGGTCATTCAATATTTATACAGTTCACGGGAAATGAAAGACAGATAGAATGCAGTATATCTCGTGAAGGACTTCTGGGTAGCTTCTGTTGAGATTCTTCTTGTATTTAATGGCTGTAAATGATGTCGATGTGATGAGAGGTTTTCCCTTCACTTGTAAAATACAGTTCAGAGCTGGGGCCCCTGCAATTTAGTCGCGTATGATGAGGCCCTTTCTCCTCACTAGACAAAACAAACTATAATGGCCGATCCTTAAAAATATAGGCATTAACCTCACGCTTGTAAAAAAGCTGTGACAACACAGTCTGCGAGAGGTTTCTCTCCCCCCCGCGGCGTCTCTCCGCCCCCTGAGTCAGATCGACACCAAGGCGTCCGATCACGTCTCCAACTACGATATCTGCAAATGTGCAACGTCGGAGAAACGAGGCCGAATCGTTTTTCTTCTCAGAATCCATGTTCAAATTTGTAAAAGGCAAAGGACCAATGACAAAAGATTTGATGTACAGGCATAACTTTGGCTGCACTTGCAGCAACTTGTCTCTCAGAAGGTTGGACACTGTTCTGCACAGTGCGCTCCAGGACCACAGTCAGCACCATAACACGACCGCCGGTTGTGTTGCTTCTAAACTTCCCTGTACACGCTTTACAGGTGAGTGAGACAGACATTTCAGATCAGACACCCATAGGGAATCAAACATGTAAACGTTTTTTTACAAAAATAAAGTCTGCCCACCATACAGTAGAAATAGCTGGCCTTATAAAAATATAGTGATTTCCTTTCCCCCCTCTCTCTCTCTCTCTCTCTCTCTCTCTCTCTTTCGACAGGTCTTGGGACGTGTTGGGTGAGGAGGCTGGGTGGCGAGGTTCGGGTGCGTCTGGCGAAGGTGGGTGGAGGGGAGGGAGAGGGGAGGGGGAAGGAGGGGGGACGGGCTGATGGAGGGTGGGTCAGAGGAAGGGACGCCCCCACAGTGACGGACCGCCCCTCTCAGTGCCGGCTGCAGTGACAGCGAGCAGCCCTTAGTGGATGTTGAGGTTTCTGAAGTAGTCGAAGGTCGCCCCCAGGGCCCAGCTGGTCTCCACGTTGTTCACCTTCTTGGCCAGCTATTGACAAGAGAGAGAGAGAGAGAGAGAGAGAGAGGGAGGGATGTCATCTCATGCTGACGGCTTGTTGCCCCACTATTTCCCATTGTGCATTAACGCCTACATCCACTGTACACGTTGACCCCCCCCCCCCCCCCCCTTTCCCGTTGCCCCCCCCCCCCCCCCCCGGGGCTTTGTTTTCCTCACCTGCAGCACAGTGTTGTCCTTGAAGCCAAATCCTTCTTTTAGCAGGCAAGTGATATATGTCATATCCATGCAGAGGAAGGGGCTGATGGCGCGGTACTTGGTCATTTTGTTGCACACTGCAAACAAACACCAGAAGCCACAGGTTTCATACGTGACATTAACACGGGGGTTCGCATGCATCTGGGAGAAAAATAGGCAAAGCGTATCATCTCTCAAAGGCGCCCCTGCTGTTTTTGTTTTGGTCTGCAGAAGCAGGGAGAGTGGCCGCCGAGGGTCAGCGCGGGGCCGCGGGTGGGCGGTGGTCTTACACCGGCCGGTACACAGTGTATGTGTCAGGCCGCAGGTGGTGTGTGGCTGTCAGGTGCCGTCCTGCCCGGAGCAGACAGACGTCCTCAGCTCAGCTGCCAGCCTCGGCCACACTCGCTCCTCGAGACCATGTGACAGTGTTCTCACAACACAAACAGCCTTATATAACACTCTCTCTCTCTCTCTCTCTCTCTCTCTCTCTCTCTCTCTGCCATAAATCTGCTCCTAAATGGACGTCACAGTCACAGACCTGAGCCTCATCAGCTGTCTTTTTAAGCGCACTAAAACATTTTACAGTCACGTCGACACGTATTTAAACTATGATGAACAACATCCGGCCTTCTCATCTCTCTCAATAACACATTTTTGCAAATAATCTGTTACATTTTATATGACGTTATAAATCCTTGCTTGGCAGGATGAGCCGTGCCAGTTTGGCGCCATCGCACCAAATGTTTCGGGCACAAACAGGCTGCGAAGAGCGCAGACTGTTTGGGTGGCGGTCGGACGAGCGACTGATATATTAAACTGATTATATAACTATTTTTTTTTTTTTTGAAGATTGCTTCTTTCAGACATCGCTGGATCCAACCCAGAGTAACACGACTCGCCACGCTTACCTTCCTTGGCTCTCTTCTTGAAATCCCTCACTTCGATCGCACCACCTCGGCTGCTGTCTGCGCGCCGGAAGAAAAACAAAACGTGCAATTTGACTTAGTGAGTTTGTGCAGAGGACGATCATCGGCGCCACGGGCCCCGGTCGGCGCCCACTCACCGATGAGGCCAGACTCCACAGCTCTGTCGAAATAGTAGGAGAAGGCGTAGAAGATGCTGCTGCCCTTCACCTCGTACGGCTGGTGCACGATCCCTTTGATGACCTTCATCACCTCGTAGTAGCACAGTTTATAGCCGGCGTAGCCTGCGGGACGGGATCGAGACAGGTTTCACTGAATGAAACGTGGAGTAAACAGTCAGCTGGAGTTGCGCGGAGGCAGCCACGGATGGAATGCGACTGGGTGAGGCCAGGGCCAGGCCAGTTTGCGGTCTGCCGCAGGTTGAAGGCCGGGGGCTCACTGGATCGTATACCAGGGAAGCCCCAGCAGGACGAGCTTCACACAGCCCCATGGGCACGGTTGGCACTGTTGTGTCGGGGAAAACCATGTGCTGACAAGAGCGACAGTTAGTGCGGCTCTGTCGGCCCGACTATTTTTACCACATAATTGTGAGCGGTCCAGATCAAGCCGCTCGTTACACACACACAAAAAAAAACAACTCAGGGACAAGCCCAGCATCTTTTGGCTACTCCGCTGTGGTATAGGAGTGACTGCCTTATTTGTGAAGTTAACTGACAGTTTTCTTTCTGTTTAAATACAAGGTTGCGCTGCAGTATAATTGTTCGGGAGGGTGGACGGGAGCGGGAGAGAGCATGACAAAACATGCGTTTGGCGCCAAGCTTACAGAATGTTCTCATGTGAGAATGTATTGTACTGTACTCTATTGTGTTCCGCAAGGCAAGGGAGGAATGTGCGGATCGCCGGACCCGAGCTTCTGGGCAAGGCGATCCAAACCTCTGCGGGCTTTTATCTTACCGTCTGGAATCCCGCTGACTTTGTAGGTGGTTCCTCCAAAAGTCACATCTTCTCTGAACTTTTTCGGGAGGCAGGAACTGGTGAAGATTTTCCAGTCTAGACCTGAGGGCAACAGAAAAAGAACAGCGTGTCATCCTGCGCTTACTGCGCTTATTAAATTTAGAACAAAGAGTAAGACGAGTCTCTACCGTCGGCTCCCAGCGCTCCGAGGGTTGCCAGTCGAGCCGCGTAGAGCCCGTTTCCAAGGTAACTGTGATGGAAACAGACCGTTACTTGGAATTTTTCGGAGAAGATGCGAGTCTCTGTGTGTGTCGCGCCCTCCGCATGGTGTTTACCTGTGTGTGTAGAGCTGGTAGGTGCTGTTGAACAGGTTGAATCTGGCGATGTAGCTGATTGGTGCCGACTGGATTGTTTTCTGTCGGAGGAATGACAAGCGATGAGTTTTGTTTTTTGGTGGAAAATATCGAAAGGAGCTGCAACGTCAATTATTCGTATTCACCCTGGACTTTGGAAGGAATGTGATTTGTGTGGATCCTCCTCCCAGATCCAGGATTCCCACTGTCCGTCTGGTGTTGGAATACAAGTGACCTGCGGGCGAAGAGAAGTGAGGAAAGTTCGTCTTCGGCGCAGTAAACAGGACACACTGTGTGTCTCTGTGTCTCTATCTCCACTTTTGAGTTCAGATGTGGTCCTGTGATGACCACCAGTGTGAGGATGATTCATGCAGCTTGTGTCGGGCACAACATCTCAACATCTCACTGGTTTGTTGTGTGTATTAACTAAGATTGGGCTGTCAGCTGTGTGTGTGTGTGGGGGGGGGTGGGGGGGGGGGGGGAAAAAGGTGTGTGGGGGGGGGGGGGGGGGGGGGGGGGGGGGGAGAAAAGGTGTGTTTTTTGTGACCCGTGTGGTGTGTGCCAGTGATTCAAGCTCATAAACCTCAGACAGGAGACGAGAGTCTTTCACTGCCGGACCTCTGTGTACACTGCAGCCCTCAGGTATGAGCCTCCCTGACCACTAACACTGCCATAGCAAAACACAAGCAAGGTCTTACCTGTGAGGAAGTTCACCGTGACCCAGGCGAGGACTCCTGAAACGGCACATGGGTGAAACCGTGAGAGGTGATGGCATCCAGCGCAAACAAACGCAGCGTTTGTGTTCCCCCCGTCGTTAGGCTAAACTTCACAGATGCCGTCCATCAACACGTGGACTGGCAGGCGACCAGGATAATTAGAGCGGCCTCAGATGTCGTGTTATTGCGCTCGTGAAGTGAGGATTGGTAAACGGCGTGTGGTGTGTGTGTGTGTGATGAAATGTAGCAGAGGTGGGAGTCTTAATGAGTCATGTGGAGGATCACACTAAACGACTGGGCGTGGGGCATATTTATTTGCTCCAGTGAGGTGGTCACGGGCCTCTTGTAAAAAAAATGTATAAAATAAAATAGAGCCATATGGGGCTGCACGTAAAGTGTGTAATATTTCGTTTTAAATTTTTTTTATAAACTGACATTTATATGAATTTATAATCACAGAAATGTAATTTTGCTCCTATTCCCCTTAATTGAGCCCATTCATGTATATTTAAAGGAGGAGCGAGTCCACTCTACGGGGGCCGCCATGTTTTTTACAGTAGTCAAGAGTGGACATACTTAATATCTTAAGTCTACCACAGGTTCTCCTGCTTGTTCAGAAGGGTGAGGGAGAGGTGATGGATACGACACGCAACTTCACCTCCAGATGCCACCAAATCTTACACCCTGCACCTTTAAAGCACCTGCTCGGACGACATCGCCAAGTTTCAGACATTGCGGGAAAGACCGAGAGAACCTACCTTCATTGGTTCCGTTCATGATGGAAACACTGTTGCTCGGCACGTAGAACGGAGACTCCTCGAAAACCTCCCGTACCTGCAGAACACACAACCCAGTTAATTACAAAATGAGCTGTACTGTACAAACCGCAGCGCCTGACCACGCCGCCAAATACTGCACCGTCGTTAGAATACCGCATATCCAGGCAGTGGAAGACAAACAGTGCTAGTAGTCTTTAGACTGACAGATAACTCCGACCACAAGCACAGCTGGAACAGTAGCCTGGATTTAATACTCTCAATGACAAATATGGTTACTCCACACAGCCCCACAACAGATGTTTTTTTGCAACATGATAGCCACCAAATGGGCAAAGGCTCGCTGACGGGTTTTTTTTGGAGTGACACTTGTAAGCACTTAGTGGTTTCTCATCCCCGCTGCTCGGCGGGACGCGTGGTGTCTGAGCCAAACTGTCTGAGGGTAAGCAGAGCTAACCCTAACCCCTCTTTTTTTTTTTTTTCCCCTTTTTTTTTTTTTTTTTTTTTTTGGGTACCTCCTTCAGAAGAGCATTGGCCTTGTCTTCGGGCAGCAGACGCAGGCCGGCGGTGGCCTTCAGCACCACCGGCGTCCTCCTCCAATCCGCCTCTGGGATTGTCTTCTTGGCGATTTTCAGCAGCTGGCGCACAGTGTTGCCGCCCTGAGGACCGGACCAAGAAATTCAACGTTCAGTGATTCACATCTTGAGGTCAGTGCATCAGACGGGAGTGGGCAGCAGAATCGCGGTGGCATGTAATTCTCTAATTACACTGTGTTTGCTTTGCAGGAGTCCAAGCCCCAGACAAACACCTCAGTGGTTTAGTGGTTTGTGGACGGCGAACAACTACCCCAATACGCCTGATCATTACTAATGGCAGATCGGGCAAACACATTTACATACCTCCTCGGGGTTGTCTTTGTAGGCAGAGAGCCCTGGTTTCACAGCATGGTACATTTCATTGTCCAGAACAGGCAGCTCCACTAGAGGGGAGAGAGAGAGAGAGAGAGAAATCAGGAGCGGTATTGTCAGCCTTAGAGGTCACAGAATAATATTTACAGAAGTTAAATACATGCAATTGCAGTTTTTTTGTGGTATTTAGTCTGAAGCACTTCACCTACATCCTGGTTGAGTTTTCAAACTGTTTGCTTCCTACACGGTTCAGAGTCAGACAGGCAAATTAAAGGTCCGGCTGCCTTTAGAGGCTGTATTACCCTGTGCACCCTGCCAATGCCCCTACACCGCAGAGTGGATGACCTAACTGCATGTTGGCTGAGGGGGGAGCCGGCAACATGTGCAAGTGCATGGAGAGAGGGGGGGAGCCACCGCAAGGGGAGAGGGGGACTTTTACGCACGGGGAGACTTTTACGCACACACAGGAAGAGTGGCTCTGACGCAGAGAGACTCACCTGGATCTTTCTGGATGAACTTGTAGATGTGGATCCTGGTGCCGGTGCTCCCTGCGTCGAACATGACCCCATAGAAAACCCGGCTCAGGTTCAGAGGGGACGATGCCTCGATCACCGGCTGGTACATCTCGGATCTGTGGAAGGGCTCGGGCGCGGGGTGCACGACCTCTGGCACCGGGTGGAAGACCTCCGGCAGGGGCGGAATGACCTCGGGCACCGGGTGGAAGACCTCCGGGATGTGCGGGTAGGTGGGCACGCCGGGCTGAGGGGCGGCGGGCGGCGGGTTGGCCCCCCCG
>JAFBJT010109983.1:19932-55979 GCA_016785325.1 Chascanopsetta lugubris | reverse complement strand
TGTGTGTGTGTGTGTGTGTGTGTGTGTGTGTGTGTGTGTGTGTGTGTGTGTGTGTGTGTTTCCCTTTGTCCACAAGGGGCAAATCAAACCTGATGAAATATAAATGTGGTTTTATTAAGGAACAAACAAACTCAAAAATGGCATATATATATTGAAAACAGTGATATAAAACCAGGACCACACATTTTCACAAAACTGTATTATTTTGTTTATTTTCTCAAATTCTTTGACCCTCACAAATAATTGAATGATATTATCACATAATCATTAAGGCAAATTTAATTTGTACAGTCTGTTTGTACTGTCAAAATTCAATGTAGAATAAAATAAAATAAAAATGATTACGAATAGTATGATTTATTATTTTCATTACTTTGTGAAGCAACCAGTTGAATCACTTGACCTAGAAATGAAACTTCCACCCTTGTTGACTGATAATCTTAATATTTGTGGATGTATTTTTATTTTTTTGCTTTTAAAATACTAATTATTGAAAGACAAAAAAACAATAATAACCATGCACAACAATCTTTGCAGCACATTACTGCTTTTCTGTGATGAGGAGCCAAAGAATCAAGTTTGATCCTGCTCACTATCATTCACCAGCATGACAATGAATGACTGACTGAGTTAGACATTAGAGCACTTCATTTCATATATTTGCCAAAGAGGAAATCAATAGATAAATGAATGAATACGTAAAACAAGACCATGGGACTATTTTTGAGTTCCACTCAACACAAACTTTATGGTGAAGGCCCATGTTGAGGTGCGGCAACAGAAGTGATTACTTCATTAATAGTTTCTCTTGCAGAGAGATTCTTTGTTTACAGAACAAGGACACTGACGTTGGCCCTCGGCTCTGAAAGCTCTAATCATGTTTACTTTCCGATGTGACATCTGTCTTGATGTCTTCTATGACAGTTAGTTTTCATCTTCATATCACGCACGCTGCCAACAAGCACAAGTGTTTGGAGGGACTCTGAGGGCCATAAAGTGAAAGGGACCTGGAGGCCCTTCATCAAATCAAAGAGGAGACAAGAAACACCACGTCATTCCAATGTTTGGATGATACTTTCACCGACAAATCAGAAAGAAAGTGCACACTGTGCATTACAAACAAACATAAACGCAAACATTCTAATCTTCAAATGTCTACGAGTATGAAGCGTTTAGAAGAAAGTGGTTTTAACGCAGTCTTAAATTCTCTCAACATTGTCACTGCCATCTACTGACAATCACTGGTTCTCAGGGGCCCCCTCTCAGCTCTGGGCTCCAGGCAATTACCTGCTTTGCCTTCCCTGTTGTGCCGCCCCGGGCAAACAGTGACAGCTCTCCCACATTTCAGGGGGTCAGATTCAGGTTGAATGAACATCAGTGAATGAGTCATCAGTTGGTGTCCTATATGGAGAACAGCTTGTACATAAAATGTTAGATTTGTTTATTACCATTCGTGGGAAGTGACTCCAGTCACTGAAATGTATGTTGTTTTATGTATTACTTTAACATTACCAAAATCCCTCCAGCTATCTAATAAAACCTGACAACAATAAGTATCAACAAAAACAGATGTCTTTGATCATCAGCAGTTTTTTAAAGGGGCAGTGTGTGCGATTTTTTTGTCACTTCGCATCGGTAAAAAAATCAATAACATGCTAATTTCTTATGAATATATATTCACTTAAATTTGTATATTTTTTTCCCATTACCTTTAAACAATAAACAATAATAACTAACTAACTAAACGATCAATTAAACAAATCAATTAAATCCAACCTGGTCCAGATGCTCTGAAAGGGTTCCATAGACCTCCCCCAAAACATCCAACGCTCACAGTCAGAACATAGAGAAGTATCTACCTTAAATAATGTCAAAACAACTCAGGATGACGGGCATCGCACCAGTACAAAACAACAGAACATGCAGCATACAAAATGTATGTTGCTGCAAATGTGCTAAGTGAGGCTAATTTTCAGGTCAAATGTGATGTAAAAGGTCAAATGGAGAAAAGTCAGGCTAAAAGCGCCATTGTACCTATTGTGACACAGTTGGACAAGTGTCCGAGTGCGTGTACATCAGGAAGTGGGCCGTAGTCTTTTCAATGATGAAATTTGACCTGTGACTGTGGATCGCCCTATGCGCCCATTAATGCACAGTTACATGAGGAGCAGGTCCTCTCTCAGGGGGCCGCCAATTTGCCAATTTACGGTTTTTACCGTAGCCCAGAGCGGAGGTGCTGATGGATACGACATGCAACTTCACCTCTAGGTGTCATCAAATCTTACACACTGCACCTTTCACTGTTCATGTAAATGCTCGAAAAAATATTCATGCTGCACCACATAGCAAAGGGGAACGACTAAGAGATTAAAAGTGAAACAAAAACAAACTAAGTAGAAGTATACAACACCACATCCACTAAGGTCTGAATGTTCTCGCTGTTTTTCTGTCTCCCTTCTTGGTCCATTACCATATTTTTGGCTTATTCCATGTTCCAGTCCAATTTTTAAAATTAGATGATTAAAAAAAAGGAGGACAAGCAGCCGCTATTTCCTGCAGGAGCCAGAGTAAAAAAAAAATGAAAATAAAAGATGGGATTTAGGTTGTAGGAGGATGAACATTGGCTGACAAACAGTGGGCAACCGCAGCTGTAATTACGACTGGGGCTTTTGCTGAAATGTTACCCACGGACATCGGGACGGGATTATAACCACTGACCAGCTCCGGAGAGGAGGAATGAAAATCATGCGCCGCACCTTCACCGGAGGAATTAATCAGACTGCGCTGGCTGTCAGCTGCAGAGG
The DNA here is from genome assembly GCA_016785325.1 of Chascanopsetta lugubris. Lineage (NCBI taxonomy): Eukaryota > Metazoa > Chordata > Actinopteri > Pleuronectiformes > Bothidae > Chascanopsetta > Chascanopsetta lugubris. The sequence goes on along the minus strand of JAFBJT010109983.1, from coordinate 53,175 downwards.
TTGTTGACAGGCTTTATAATTACTGATCTGGTTAAGTCGCCTGTTAATGTCCGACTGCCAGGGAACACAGGGTTTAAAGTGTTTTGCACCCAGCCATGATTGTGTTATTGTGGTTGCTGCTTCAAAAGGATCCCACAGCTGCCTTTCATTCCCGTCTCCTTCCTCTCTGTGTGCGGAAACGCTGTGAGTGGGTCGCCTGCCTGCACTGCTTTTGTTTTTTTATGGCTATAGATTTTGAGCCATTCAAACTTTCATTGTTCTGCCCTTGAACATATTTCGGCATGTGCAGAGACGGGCCAGGACACTTCCACCACTCTGCATGGGTTCTGTGACAGACTGTGTGTGTGAGCGTATTCTGTGCATTTCTGGGCTTTGATGGTGGTGGCAGTAGGTCGGGTCACGGAACAGAGAGAGTGTGTGTGTGTGTGTGTGTGTGTGTGTGTGTGTGTGTGTGTGTGTGTGTGTGTGTGTGTGTGGTGTGTGTGTGTGTGTGTGTGTGTGTGTGTGGTACTGTCTGTTCATGTGTGTGTATTCGTGTTTACATCTGTGTGTGTGTGTGTGTGTGTGTGTGTGTGTGTGTGTGTGTATGTGCCAGACTGGCCCCGGGGTCTGGAGCCATCACGCTTTATGAAGTATGGCAAGGTGAGGGGAAAACATCTGCTAGCCCAAAGAAAAGCCCTGGTTTGGGACGTATGCTAAGTTTGGGCAGCGAAGGCATGGACATACACGCACACTTTCAGTCGCTGAATGCGGAAATAAAAAAATAAAAAAATAAAAACTTTCAGGATGCATACGCTTTGGTGTTTATTTCCTGAATTGCGAGATTCACATGATCAAGACCCCCAATCTAGAATATGTAAGCAGACCCAAACAAACTCCTCCCCCTTTGTCCTCTGGCCACCTTCCCCCTCTCCTCCAACCTCCCACCCCTCACACATCTCGATGGGCTCTTGTTCTCTTATTCCAGCTTCCTCCCCCCAACCACCCCCCCTCGTCAAGGGCATTGGAACAACCCCCAAGTACCTGCCATCACGCAGCAGCCCCCCCGCCCCCCCCCCCCCCCCCCCCCCCCCCCCCCCCCCCCCCCCCCCGCCCCTCTCCTGTCTTCTGAGAACACCCCTGAGAGGAGAACTGCCATGTAAGGTCTAGTGGAGAGAGGGAAGACACAGAGAGCATTCAGATCGCCTCTGACAGTGGAATCATTGAACCTGCCCACATGTATTCCCTCCAACATCGTCTGTCAGGCTGCCTGTCTGTATGCTATATATACTGTGTGTGTGTGTGTGTGTGTCAGAGAGAAAGAGAGAGAGAGAGAGAGAGCGAGAGAGAGAGAGCGAGAGAGAGAGAGAGAGAGAGAGCAGCTCTGCTTTCTTCTGTAGCCTCCGAGGGCGGAGTTGGGCTGACAAAGTAACTTTCCTCTCTTGTCCTCAAGAGGCAGGCAGGTTCTGGAAGCTACGTTTTCCCTCCTTAAACATTTTAAAGCCCATAGTAAATTTACTCCAACAGGTCGTCTGTGTTTGGTTCGCGGCAAAACAGCGATGAGTAGAGGTCGAGGGAGGTGCACGTACAACAGGGGGCTCGGGACCCTTCTTTGTTCTTCCCGTGCCTGATATTGGCTCAGAGCATCTGATCTCAGGACGCCCGTGCCCTGCCCTTTAAAGGTGCAGTGTGTACGATTTGCTGATACCCGTTGGTGAGGTTGTATCCCTGACCTTACCCTTTTCCTCAGGAGCATGCAGGAGAAACTATGGTGGCCCTGAGTTGCCAGTAAAGCTCAGAACATGCATTCAAGTCAGTATACATTTGTAAAAAGGTCAGTATACGATTTTTATCTATGAATACAAGCGATAACAATTTACAGAAATTGTACACATTGCACCTTTAAAGGACATCTTCCTGAATTTATATTAAGCTAAATGACTTTTCTTTTTACCCTCCACCCTTAAATGAGCCCATTAATGTATATCAACATCAAAGCCCAGTAGCTTGGACATATTGAACATTTTCTGAGTTTTAATGACAACTGAAGTCTATTGGTTCTCCTGTATGAGGGTGAGGTGGTAGATACAACATGTCACGTCACCACTAGACGTCACCGAATCGTACGCACTGCGCCTTTAACTTGTCTTACATTTAAAGATAAAATACGAAAAAAAAGTATGTTGTCATTGTTTATTTTACGACAAACACTCGCCTTGTTTAACATGCCTTATCGAGTACCACAGAGGAGATCTGACTAAATTACAGTCATCACTTGAATAGCGCCTGATATTTTCCCATTTTAAAATGCACCGGGTACAATTCCTCTCCGTCTTCCTCTTGGCCTGCCTCCCTGTCAACATCATTTGTCTGCTCCGTCTGGCCTGTAATTGTAAAACACTTCAAAGTGTCTGAAATGGTATAAACAAATGGAAATAATGTTCCTTTTCACAGTTAAAATAAATAAAGAATTACAGCACGCCAAATTCCAGTTGAGTGAAATTTCAAACGACAACAGGCATTACATCACGGCTGTACGTTTAATCAATGCGAGCCCGTGGGGGATAACACTGGAACCGATCGTGTTATTTCCTGGATGAGTCCAGTTTATCACCACTTTGGTTTTTTTGGTGTTTTTTTTTTAAGCTTCATTTATTTCAGTTCTAATAACGTTGCACATGAATAAAGAACAAAGGGCTTAGATGTTGGTGCTTGGCTCTATCAGCAAATCGAGATGCTTGAGCATTGAGACGGTAGAGAAGTCAACGCCACTAAACCATGTCAATCCCTGAAGAGAGGTATTCCAATATCCAATTGTTTACCATTGCACAAGAAAACTATTGGATGTAAGGTCATTCAAAAACGTCAACACTTCGCCAATAATTTGCTTCATAAGCACTCTGCAGAAACCATCGGGTTCCGGGTCACATCACAGACGCTACGTCATCCCAGTATCTTGACCAAGGCCACATAAGCATGTGGAATGGGAGGGAGGCGGGGAATCTAACTCCCGATCTTCTGGTCAGAGGACTGCTGCTCTTCCACAGCTACTCCACAAGAAGTCATGGTGGGCCAGTCACAGAGAAGTCAGCTTCTGGCAGTGGATGACCCCAGAGGTAATGTTTGTTTGTGACATCTCTTTGGTTTCCTCAGTGTGTATATGTGTGGTGTGTGTGTGTGTGTGTGTGTGAGAGAGACTTAAGACTGTTGTGTTAGTAGAGGCCATGCCTCTGTAATCTATTATTGCTGTGTGCACATTTGTCATGGTTATTGGGAAAGTTTATAGTAAACATCACCTTATAAATAAAGCACCTTTAAACAGTTGGTGAGACTTTCTCTCTTTATTGTGTCGCCTCTTCGCTCGCGTTTCGAGTCAGGATCTTATAGGTTAAGGTGGTGTCTTTTAGTCTGCCGTTTGTTTTCTTTATTAGGGAAGTTTACGGGTCCGTCAGTGACTGTTTTATTCGCTGTGTCGGACATTGCTTATCCCTAAAGTTAATAAAATTGCTGATTTGAACTGCGGATCACTCGGTGCAGCTGGCCCTTCCGGGGAGTGAGAAACCGGGGAGCGACAGAACATGTTACGTCCAGGTTTCCTTCAGGCCAGGGACATAACACTGAGACAGATTTGTGTTGGAATATACGGGGAAATGGGCAAACTGAATTAGATACACGTTTACTACGCTATACAGGCCCATTAAAATGACAGTCTTAATAACCGGTGGACTTTTTATGATTAAATAAGGAATTGGGTATGTGAAAACAATGCCCATCCTTGGTTTGCTCATGTGTTTTTAGGGGTGTAGTTGTAGGAATGAGGCCCAATGGTAAAGGGTGAATTGTCCGTGGTGTAGCTCGAGCTCATAAACCCCTCTAAACACACCAATGCTTGCATCAGGGGAAATATCAACTGGATCTGAAATAAGGATTAAATGTCTGGGGTCAGTGTGCACGTCCTCCCTGTGCCTGTACATGGGTTTGCTTAGTGAGTGGGGTTTGTGTCAATGATTGGAGGCTACATTCACGTTAACAGGCTGAGGAGACATTGGACAATACACAATATTATTAGTGTTGCTATTATTTTCTAAGTTCATTCCAATGCGCTCAGCTGTCTTTTTTGCAGCACACCACCACCTGTTACCATTTGTCTTGTTTGGCCATTTTTTTTTATCCGTCCATTGACTGGGTACAATACCTGAATTTTCACAAGGGGATTATTCAAGAGTCTGTCGATCTGCCTACTCGGATCATTTTTATTTTTGCACCCAGATATACGATCAATAATTCTGATTGTCAAATCACATGTGTATCACCTCAGTGTGTGATGCCTGATTACATATACATATATCTGATATGTGACAAGAAACCACGAATGCAGGTCCATTTCAGCCCGGCATTACCGTCAACTACACCGACATCGGCACTGTGCATTACCAATAGCAAAAAGCATCTCAGCTTTGGTAAAACCAGGGGAATCAAACCTACGGCCTGCAGGCCAAAACCGGCACACCAGAGGATGCAATGCAGCCAATAAACCCACACACGAGCCAGAAAGAATGAGCACCATAGTAAATGGATGGATGAGTAGTTTGCCCCAGCGCATCACCGGCAGGATATTTATCTGAGGTTTTATAGTTTAACTCCAACACTTGAAGGCCTGGGCATGCACAGCATCGGCTGGTGCTGCTTCACAAAGTAAAACATGTCTATTGCTACATCCATGGTGAAAGAGAACTCAAAGAGCAGAGTGTTAAACAGAGGTCAGGCCATGCTCTCTTTGAGTTTTTTGCCTTGTATTTTACTCTGTGAATATCCTCATATTCAAGTGTGGCTTCACACGGCTTGTGTTGTCGTTTGTAGAATATTAGTCTCATTAGAAATACTTGAGGCCCTTTTGAAGAAGTGGAATTTCACTACAGCCTTAATCAGAGAGGCAGAGATGTGAACATCTGAATAGCTTTGGTGCTCTGGGAGCACACGAGCGAAATGAAACTGACTTGTCCTTCAGCTCGAGGGAATGAAAAGACCTGCAGTTATGTACATACCCAGTGTTTGAATGACACAACAGAGACACTTGGTTTATGTGGTGACACATTCCCTGTCTGTTTGTTTTGAACAGGCTTGGTATTTGAAGACGAGTTTGCGGAGCCAGCGGGTTGATGAGGTGAGCTGAGAGGATTATTCACTCAATTTATGATTCCATCAACAGAGAGACACCTGCCAAGATATTTTACACATTTTAATCTTTTTAAGAACGGTATTCCTGGGTAATGTTAGGGCAAAATTAACCGTATGGCTTTTTCTTGTTTTGCTTATATTATTATTAGTATTCGTCACAATAACTAATAAATACATTTCTATCTCATTGTAATACAAACATCTTAGTGGTGACCCTTCGTAATTATATTTACATTATATTATCTACATATAGAGGGAGCACCTGAACAAAAGGCTACTGCAGATTTCAGTCTGCTGGCTCCAGGTTTGATTTGGATCCATATGAATTCAATGCTTCTAAGAGAATTGGAGGTTTGCCCATGCCAAGGTGCTGCAGGCAAAATCAATGTATAAGAAACTTAAGTTTGAAAATCAAGGAAAAGCAAATTAATTAATTAATTGAAAATCAAGTTTCAAGAAAACAAAAAAAAAAAAGATGTGCTCCACCATGTTTTTACAGATGCCCATGATGAACAAACTAAACCAAATTAAGGTTTGTATGCTACCATATGGTTTCCTTCAATCATGATAAAGTAAAATGAAAGCAAGGTGACCCCTGAGTGACGAATAAGAAAATTTAAATAATCTTTAAATAATTAAATAATATTTAAATCAGTCTATTGAGGTTAATCACATTTAACTTAGCAGGTTCATTGCTCCAGGTTTTCCATATATACTGATGTAACACATACACACACACACACACACACACACACACACACCTACACACACATACACCTACACACACACGATCAAATGCATTTCCTGTTACCCTGATCCAGTCCGGGATTGAATTAGTGACTATGCGATTACTCAGTCACTCGAACACAGAGAGGGAAGAGAAGGGGAGCAATTGAGTGTTTGACATGATGTGGAGGAGAGAGAGCAACTATTCAATAGGAGGAGATATATGCACTGTGCCTGTCACTGTGGTGGGCCGCCAATGAGCGTGTTAAGTTGAAAATGCAGCTTTGGTGTAAATAAGTGGCTACTTGTTACAGAAATTATGCAGAGGTGTGTGTGTGTGTGTGTGTGAGTGTGTCTGATGCATATGCAGTAGCTATAATGGAAATCACTCGAGCAGCATTTTAACTCTCACAAATGGCAGGGCTTTCTGGTGGTGGTGCTGTGCTTATGCCACTCTAAATGGAGTGTCTGCCATCAGCACAATATCCAACAATCTGAAGGGCCTTTTTGTTTTGACATAACAGATTTGTAACAATAATCATTCAGGAATTTCCGGGGCTGTTATTGGAGGAAGGAGGCTGTGGCAGGAGAAGGAGGAGTGGTACAGGTGTTGGGGCAGTTTCCAGGCAGAGGAAGGTTTTTTTTTTTTGGGGGGGGGGGGGGGGGGGGGGAGATGTGTGAAAAATGAAGGAAGCTAAATTTTAAAAAAAATGTATGAGGTGAGTGAGAAAAGGAAGTGGAGAGACACAGAGCGAGGAAAAGTAACTTCATTCAAAAGAGATGTACAAAAAAAACTTTTTAGGCCAGCAAACACACACACACACACACACACACACACACACACACACAACAAACAAAACACACACACACACACACAACTGGCTGGCAGAACGTCACATTATGGCACCTACATTATCCAGCAGGCATCTGGTGAGGCAGCTAACACACTGCAGCAGAGCATACAGGCTGTGGCCATATGTGCATGTGCATGTGTTTGTGTGTGTGTGTGCGTGTGTGTGTGCATGTTTGTGTGCGCCTGTGACAGGTGTCTGTGGGGACATCTGCTCACTAAATAGTATTATTGTGTCTAATTGGGGATTACCAGTCAGCTTGTTGTCACGGGGAGTATGTTGCCTCGGCTGTTGTCGGGGCCTCGAATGCAGATGTTCAGGGGCCACGGAGCAGTTTGTGTTCATACGCACCTCCTAAGTCTTCATTAAGCCTCAGAGCATAGTTTAAATTCATCGAGCACACATTCATATAGTGCATCCATGCGCAGCACTGTTTTCCTGAGTACATAGGGTTATGTGGGGTTCAGTATCTTGCCCAAAGGCACTTCAGCAAGTGGAATGGGAATGACAGGGGTCAAAGGATGACCATGCCAACCCTCTTAGCCACAGTCCAGAATAGGAAAAAAATCAGAGTGCAGGTCATGGCTGGTAAAATGCCCCAACTAGTCAAAGTATGTCCATCAGTTAGTGCTGATAGACAACTGATGGACTTAACTCTAACGTGTTGGAAATGGTAAACAAACATGTTACTAATCAAATGAATGAAGAGGCGGTGCTTATTCATGTTTTTCATTAAAACTGCTGTGCCGTTTAAAAAGCTTTCATAGTCTATTAGCAAATCAAGTGAATACGTACAGTCAGCAGTTGTGATCCTTGGGTTGTAATGAAGAACGTCAGATCATCACCGAAGTAAACAAAATGAGTCCCCAAGAAATACCCGCAAATCATTTTAAATGCATTCCTTATTATTATGTACATGCCTGCAAATGGGCTCTTTTTTATAATAACACACAAAAACAAATCCCGGAGTGATTACTGGGAAGAAACTTTGAAATTTCTGTGTGGATATTCAGCATTTGTTTTCATTTTCATCTGATTTCTTGAATATTGCAAAAGAGAACATTCGTGTAACATTTTTCACGAAGATATTAGAACAAGTTAGAGGTGCTACCTCTACTAAAGCCAAATATTTGTCTTTTTGAAAGTCAAATCCAATACAATTCTATTTCACATTTCCTCCAATTCGCAGTTCCTCATAAATATCATACTTTTAAACCATGTCTGTTTTTTTCATCAAGATCCAGAACTTATTTGTTCCAAAACACCTTATTATATCATCATGTTGAGGAGAGTCTAAAAAAAAGAGATAAAATAATATGAGACTGGATCTTACCTGAAACATCCCATTCCATCCCTCAGGTGGTGTGTGAATTCATCCATTCATTTCCTGCATCATCCTGTGAACAGACAAACAACACAACCATTAAGATGAAAATCTAGTACTTATAGTGTATTGTGATTATATTCAGTGTCACTTTTTTACTATTATAGGCTGAATTCATGATCTATGTGTTTACAAAATCAAGCATGCTCTTTTCTCTTCAGCCTTTCTGGTGTGTATAGCTGCATATACACCATAAGGCATATGCTACTTCTTCAGCAAATATAGTTGAGCATTTCCCGAGACATCCCATGACATCTCGAGAGATGGATTGTGCGTTCCGCCATATGCCGCCACAGCTTTTCAAGCCTCTTTTATTCAGACAAATACAATCTCCATCGCTACGCCCAGAAACACATTCCCTGGGCATAGAGATCCAACGCTGCTCGGCAACACAATCGTCTCTGCTTCTTTTCTCACATCGCGCGAATAAAGAGGCGCTTTTTTTGAACATGCGTGCACCACGCTTTAACACCTGCGAATGTCCTGGCGCCTTCAAAAAGTCATCATAAACATGTATGAATCAGACATGGAGATACGCACACGCCCCCATCCACACTTTGATCTTCACATCCACCACCCCCCCACACACACACCCGCATGCACTTCTCCACAACTATCACTGAGACAAATCGCTGTGGGACCTGCCACAACGCGACAGCGACACACAGCGATGTAAAAATAACACGGCAGCACTTAAAAAGGCACTGGGGGGGAAAAAGGAGACAAGGCAGCCAAAAGCATTTCTGTTTAGTTCTAATGGGTCACCCACATAAACCGGGGAGGGGGAATTTGTCACAAATCCACAGAGAGAGAAAGAAAATTCAGTCGACTGCCATGATCAACACACACACACACACACACGTACACACACGTACACACACAGTAGATGCTCCAATGTTGGTTTAATGGTTGATTCTTAAAGGCTGAACGACCCCGACATTCTAAACGTATGCAAACTGTGCATTAAGTGGAAGGTTTCATTGTGTTATTGTGAAGTAAAAAAAGGATAATCCATAATTGTTACATCCATAAATGTCGACCAAAACAGTTGTGTCATCAAGTGAAAACTGCAAAATTGATGGGGAAAGCCATGGCTAATGGAGGTGCACGGTTTGGCTAGAAGGTACACGTGTGCATTACACAATGTGACAGCCATATAAAAATTACAATACTAATACTAATATTATTAAAGTGCATAAATGAAGCATGACATTGCATTTGTCTGTCAAAGAGAACCCATGAGATCAGCTCATCACGTGTGGGTGCATACACAGCTGCAGCTGGATGTCTGTGAGGATGGTAACAACTTTATGGACGATGCTGCTGACGTAGAGCAAGAAACATAGACCAAGAGTGACTCCAACTGTTTATTAAGAAAGAGCTGAGCCCCCAAATAATCCCAACTGTTACAAGAACAGCTATGATCTGGTCTGGTATGCTTGGTTAAGCCACTTGTTGGCTGCACAGAAAGGTGACTGGGTGGGTTCCTCTGGGAAACCGGTGGAGTGGATGAAGGTTGCTTGACACAATACTCAGATGCCAATGTGACAGGTTTCAGAGCCAGAGACAAGAGGTCCAAGCCAAAATTTCAGATGGAGCAGGTTTAAACTTAGCCTAAGCTTCAAAATTTGATTGTTCTTAATTGTTAGTTTATGTCTTTTACGTCTGTCATGTGCTAAATGCTCTTATGTTCCTTCCTTTATGCTCATGTGTTCCACAATGTTATTGTAAAGCACTTTGAGCTGCAAATTATTGTATGAAAGGTGCTATACAAATAAAGTGTATTGTTATTATTATTCTTATTATTATTATTGTTATTATTCTCATTGTTGTTATTGTTATTATTATTATTGTTGGTGTTATTATTCTCATTATTGTTATTATTATTATTAGTAGTAGTAGTAGTAGTAGCATTATTATCATTATTATTATTATTGTTATTATTATTGTTATTATTTCTATTATTCTTGTTGTTGTTGTTGTTGTTGTCATTGTGAAATTATTTCTGAAATAATGATTTGTATCTTTTTCATTAATGCACTTAAAAAAAAATTCTACCTTGATATTTGGCCTTTTCTCCGTCAACAAATGAACAAACATCAAACAATCAACTGTCCTTGCTCCTAAAACTTAAAATTCCAGGCCTGACCAGGTGTGAATGGAGCAATAAGCTCACTGATTATCGCTCCATTACACATTTTGCACTTAGGGAGAAATGAAGAAGTATCATTAATACCAAAATGACTCATTATGTGTAATGGACCCTTTGAGAGGGTTTTACAACTACAGTTGGACCGTTTTTACTTCTGTGTGAAGACCAACATATGGCAAATCACAGACTTAATTACAAGGCCGCGGCACACGAGCAACAAGTAATTACCATGCCTATGCACTTGTATGAAATCAAAGGAGAACATTTAGTGGTGTAATTTAAAGTATTTATAAAATGGACTGACTGACAGAGCTGAGCGAAAACAAAAGCTAATGGCCTGTGTGTACATGTACATATCATGTATCCTCACACTCAAATACATGTAATATCACAGAACAATGTTTTAATAGTACATCATTACTATGATCACATGACTCTATGTAAGACATGGAATGTCAACATTTTCCTAAAATAGAATTATTTTAAAAGCTGCCTGTATGTGGCACAATTTCAATTCATGATATGTTCATTAATGTGGGTGGGTGAAGCTCAGTGGTAGAGCAGGTGCTTTGAATACGTGAGCTCATGGGTTCAATTTCCACCCTAAACATTCACCCATATATGTGTGTCACTTTGGATACAAGCATCTCCGAAATGAAATGATATGATTGTAGAACATTGATTTCAATAAACATGTGGCCAAGGGTAAAAGTCCAGCTGATGGCTCTATGTCACAAGTCAAGCTTCACCTTGTGCAAAGAATGAATCGCACTTTCTGCCTCTCACCTTTACAGGTTCAACAAAAAGCTGCAACTAGCATCATCAAACAAACAGCCAATTCCCAGCAGACATGCTCATGTATTAGTTATACTTAATTGTGATGTTTGGTCACAATAAGTTTCACTACCACTGGGAATTCTCACCGTTTTGATTATTTATGGATTGCTTAGCTTACGCTAAGCTAACTGCCTCCAGTTTCAAACTGAAGATGTATAGGGAAGTAGCAGGGACCGAACAAACAAACTCAGAGTTTTCTGCACGTGTTTGTGCTTGTGCTTGTGCCGAGCACTTGGCAGAAGCAAGGCCATATGGAAACATGGTAGAAGCTTTTTGCACCTCTTTGCACCTCCTGCTATTTCTGCTCCTTACATTGCCGCAGGGAGGAAGGTGAAGGGGGGTGGGGGGGGGGGGGGGGGGGGGGGGGGGGGGGGGGGGGGGGGGGGGGGGGTGAGGTATAGAGAACAACTAAAGAACTCTAAATGGCTTTCTGGGCCGCGCCGCGTGGAAGGACGCTGCAAGGACGGCAGAGATCTCGTTTAGGGGGTGGGTCAAGGAATCCTCCGGCACAGCAAGATGTAAACAAACCTAGATATACACAGCAACACAGCGCAGGCAACAATAGTCATAAATAAACCAGGCATGGTTGCGTGCCCGGTGCGTGCGGCCGCTGAAAAGGAATCTTCGCCGGCGTCTATCCCGAAACCTCTGCGACATGCAGCGTGCGCGCGGAGTGAGGTGGAGGCGGCGTAGGGCTGCACACGCTGTGGCTCCGGCATGCTAAACAGGCCTGCGCTTTGTGTCTGACAACTTTCTAAATGAAGCTCATTATGTCCTCATTGATTTTTCATATTCCTGCTCACCGGTAAATACCCCCAAGGTGCTCCTCGTACACCCTGCCCTCCGCTCCATCCGCCCGGTCTGCCGCTCTCTCTCGCTCCGTATACCTGTGCTATCTATCTATCCCCCCCCACCCCCCCACACCCCCCGCCACCTCCGCCCCACCGAGCAGCGGCAGCAGCAGTGAGAAACAGCAGAAACACTTAAGGGAGCTGAACGGTTTCCAATTAGCAAAACAAATACCTCTGCTCACTCTCACCCTGTCACACGGTGCCTCGGAGAGCCTGGGAAGCCATTACAGACAATTAGAATTTAATAAGCCCAATATGCTCACTGTACTAATGGAGCAAGGGTTAAGGGGGCAGGGGGGGGGGGGGGGGGGGGGGGGGGGGGGGTCTGCCCTCATCGGCCCCTGCTCTCGTTCCCCGGGTTGCTATATATTTCTTATTGCTCTAAATCCTAGTAGTTGTTGTCCTGGCAGCTTGTTCTTATTTGAACAGTGTCGGGGCTTCCTGGAGTAATCTCAGTCACTATACCCCCCCCCCCCCCCCTGCGTGCGGCCGCTTAAAAGGAATCTTCGCCGGCGTCTATCCCGAAACCTCTGCGACATGCAGCGTGTGCGCGGAGTGAGGTGGAGGCGACGTAGGGCTGCACACGCTGTGGCTCCGGCATGCTAAACAGGCCTGCGCTTTGTGTCTGACAACTTTCTAAATGAAGCTCATTATGTCCTCATTGATTTTTCATATTCCTGCTCACCGGTAAATACCCCCAAGGTGCTCCTCGTACACCCTGCCCTCCGCTCCATCCGCCCGGTCTGCTGCTCTCTCTCGCTCCGTATACCTGTGCTATCTATCTATCCCCCCCCCCCCCCCCCCCCCCCCCCCCCCCCCCCCCCCCCCCCCCCCCCCCGCCGGCAGCAGCAGTGAGAAACAGCAGAAACACTTAAGGGAGCTGAACGGTTTCCAATTAGCAAAACAAATACCTCTGCTCACTCTCACCCTGTCACACGGTGCCTCGGAGAGCCTGGGAAGCCATTACAGACAATTAGAATTTAATAAGCCCAATATGCTCACTGTACTAATGGAGCAAGGGGGGGTAGGGAGGGAGGGGGGGGGGGTCTGCCCTCATCGGCCCCTGCTCTCGTTCCCCGGGTTGCTATATATTTCTTATTGCTCTAAATCCTAGTAGTCGTTGTCCTGGCAGCTTGTTCTTATTTGAACAGTGTCGGGGCTTCCTGGAGTAATCTCAGTCACTATACCCCCCCCCCCCCCCCCCCCCCCCGGCACCAACCCCCCCCCCCCCCCCCACCTCCTCTTCCTCCACCCACCCACTTCTTGATCGCCCATCAAGGTGTCTGTCGCTCTCTCACTCACCAATGTCTCACTCTTTTTTCACCTCCTCTTCCCTCTCTTACCCGTTCCTTCCCCTGCTCCCGTGCTCCTCACTGTTCCCTTCATTCATTTATACCTTCCTCTTGTTCTCTGCCAGTTATTCCCTCAGCCTCCTCCTCCTCCTCCTCCCCCCGCCTGCATTTCCCCAGCCCTCGTTTCGCACCTGTCTTGTCTTGCAGATTTTCTCGTGCAGATTTTTTTTAATTATTTCTCTCTTTGCTATTTTATTCATTCCTCCCCATATATCTCTGCTCTCATTTTACTCCCGACTCTATATTCTATAACCCCCTTTTATTCTCCTTAAATCTTTCTCTTACACTCTTTGCCCTCTCCTTTCCTCCCCCTCCAACCTATCACCATTACCCCCCTCCCCCTCCATGCACTCGCTCTCTCATCCTCTCGCCATGCTCAGCCTACTATATCTCTGCTCGGTCTCCGTGTCTCCTCTCGGTCCCCCTCTCTGTTTCATCTGTGTTGTAAGGCCCTATGAAATGAGGTGATACAAATGGCATTTTATGGGGGCTGTGCAGCACAACCAGGCCGAACATGGCAGGCAATCATAAAAGCCATTGTCTGCCGTGCATGCCACTTTTAATGTGTTCCATTTGATTTAATGCGAGAGATGGGTGAGGCAGGAGAGGAGGTGAGGCTGTCGAGGTGAGAACGAGAGGGAGGGGAGAGAGGCATGAGCGGAGGTAAAGAGGATAAAGAGACAGGGTTAGACAGGGAGAGAAGGGAAGGGCAGAAGAAGAAAAAGAAAGGAGAGAGAGAGAGAGAGAGAGAGAGAGAGAGAGAGAGATATCTAGGTCGCAGACTGGAGTCCTCACTTCTGGGTTGAAATAATAAGGGACAGCCGGGCTGATATCTAATTTCTGGGGGAAGAAATGCCATTTAGAGCGGGAATGAAAATGGAATGCATGCAGGGGAGCAAGCCGGTGTAGACAGGGAGACGAGGGGCAGAGTGAAATATTAGAAAATAAATGCAATATCCAATGCACAAAGTGATTACATTGCCAGAGGGTGGCAGAGGTGTGAGAATCCTGATGGCTTTTTTTTGTGCGTCTTAAGTCGCTCATTTAAAAGAACAGGCTTATTTACATCGGGATGGGGAACTTGTATGCGTGTGTACACCTCGTGCTCCCCCACCTTCCACCCGCAGCCCAGCCTGGGAGACTTATACGGCCGGGGTTAATTGCATAAATGTGTCCTTAGCGGCTCAGGATTGGATCCATGACTCAAAATATCTGCCACTTTTATTTTTCAAAGAGCATTTCCGTCAGGGAGCTTGGGGGTTGGAGAGGTGCCGCTGTTTGCAGCAGATTGCAGTACCTCACCAGTTCAATTACACTCAGTCGCTGAATAGTCCAACACTGATGAGTGGGAGCGAACGTGCTGCATAGGGCTTTTTGCACAAAGATTAAAAAAAAAATGAGCTTAATGGGCTTAACCGCTTAAAGGTGCAGTGTGATGTGAAGATTTTGGCCATTTCCGTCACTTCTAACAATTTTCATTGACTTTCAATCACCGAAATGTTTCTTTTTCTCCATTACCCCGATATGAGGCCATTAATGTATATTTACAAGAGAGGGACCTCTCTGTGGGGGCGTCCATCTTTTTACAGTAGCCTAGAGTGGACGCACTAAACATCTCTTCAGTTTTATTGACAAGTCTACCATAGGTTCTTCTGTATGTTCAGAAGGGTGAGGTGATGGACACAACACGCAACTTCAGATGTCACCAAATCTTACACAGTGCACCTTTAATATAGATTTCTGAACAATGCATCAGGCCTAAATACATATCGTCTGACATGCACTTTTTTTCCAATTTATTTGCGTTCGCTCCCACTTCGCTCTCTTCATCTTTTGTCTCGCTCTCTTCCCACTATTGTTATCACTGCCATCAGCCACGTGGTTTGGGTTGGAATTGATGTCATGGGGGTTTTCGTGCTCCGAGCCCTTGTAGTTTGTTTTAACGCACATTATTCACACCTGACATTTCAGGTGCTCTGCACAGGGAACGTACTCAGATGTGATTTATCCCAATAAATCAACCGCATATTTCCTATATTTGAATCTGTTCCCGCAGCGCTTCAGCTCCATTTGCACCTGCATGTCCATGAGAATATGTGCAAACAGCTTGTGATTGGAGTTAAGGCCCCGTGTGGCTGCTGGTTTTTATACCTTCTGACTGGAGCTGTTGATTCTGGTGCATGTGTTATCCGCTGATAGAGTCCAAGCTATTGTTCAACATCTGTTTAGCTCATCAAAGACAAGTGGCACCAAATCATTGTGATCACCACCTGGTGGTTGGCAGCAGTATAGGAAGTCCTATATCCTCTATGTTAATAGGCAGGACATGGAGCAAATGTACAAAGATCTGGGTATTTCGTTTCATATTGGTGCACATATTGTAAGTGGGTTATTTAGTTATTTAAAGGTGCAGTGTGTGTGAGATTTGGTGACATCTAGTAGTGAAGTTGCATGTCATATCTACCACCTCACACTTAACCTTCTGAACATGCAGGGGAACGTATGGTAGACTTCAGTTGTAATTAAAAAAAGTTTAGTACATCCACTCTGGGCCACTGTAAAAAAAAAAAACTAAAAAAAATACATGGCGACCCCCATAGAGAGGACCCCCTCCTCATGTGAATACATATTAATGGGCTCATTTGAGGTTAATGGAAAAACAAATAAACATTCAGATGATTATAAACTCCTGAAAATTACAGTATGTAATTGTTTTGTAATGTTTCTATTCTAAAAAATGACTGAAATCTTACACACTGCACCTTTAATGATATAAAAAAAATGGACAGCCTCATGTAATGGTGAACCCTCTATGTTGTGGCAATGATCCCTGTGAGCCTGGCTTCAAATGCAAAAGAGAGCAGTGTGCATCCAACACATGTTGACTCCATGTCTGAGGAAGAGGATGTGCCTTGACCATCTTAAGGAGAAACCACAATTTTATTAAGATCTATAGTGCAAAGATTAGTCGTGTTTTAATGTAATCTTGTTAATTCCACAGCTCCTGTTAATTCCACTTTAGATCTACATCATCCAGCCAGTTAACTTGTTCAGATGTTTGTCATGTAGTGCTACTCAGGCCGGAGGCCCGTGGTTGATCCGGCTTGGCTTGAGTGGCCACAGCTATCAGTGCATTGGGCCAACTCTTATCTCTCGGCCTAATGGCTGTATACACCCTGAGAGCAGCCCTGTGATTGTCAATGAGCACTTTAGTTTCCAAGCACCCCGGGATAATTAGCTTTCCTTCCCTGCCTGTCAGACTTGGCAAGACCTCCCTGCTTTCTTTCTAACAACTGTAACATTTTCACCCTCATTTTGTGTGAACATGGAAACAACAGTTTCCCATTGCTCTGAACTACTTGCATCTACAATGGAGCAGATAATCACTGTTCCTGCCGCATTGTGGTGACATGCATGTTTGTGGTGGTAGACATGCAAGATGCTTCATGAATTTGGATGTAGTCCTCTTCACACACTTTTAGCCCACAGGTACTGTTTTTGTTGTTGTAGCGATGAGATTTTTGATTGATTGGATTCCAGTAATAATCGGAATGGTACTCACAGAGCATGTTCCAAACAGTCCACTTTTAAAACAATATTATGATCCTCAAAGGAATCTGCACCAAATGGAAAACAATTCCCAGAACAACGATTTACAAAAAAAACATAAACTATTTTCTGACAACTTAAACTCATGATGATGAATCTTGATTTGCACCAACGTATTGTGATTACTTTCTTAAAGTTTCAGGGCTAAACCCATTAGTGGATTTTTGCTCAGTCCTGACAACTATTCAACAAATGCAGATAGAAATATAACCATGGTGGCAACAACAACAACAGCAATAATAATAATAATAATAATAATAATAATAATAATAATAATAATAATAGTAATAATAGTAATAATATAATTATTTGGAAGCACAATTGTGAAATAACATTGTAAGCAACACCTGCAAAGATGTACATAAGTCTATTTGAAACAAAATGTAAAGGTGGATAGAGGTAGGGAGGGTGGAACAGGTGGAATGGATAGATACATGGATGATGGATCATTGGATGATTTTACATAGATGGATGAATGGAGGGAGAGAGAGAGTCATGGACTGGTGGATGAATAGCTTGATAAATAGATAAATGGATGAATAGACAGATAGATAGACAGATAGACAGATAGATAGATAGATAGATAGATAGATACAGCTGACTTGCTTTACACGTCGCATGTGCAGTGATCGGAGAATTCAACATCTGAGCAGCACAAGGCTTAAGATCACAAGACACACGATTATCAATAAAAATGAACCAGACCAGATCCTCAAGTAAGATTAACTACAGTTCCTTTCATGACTTAACTCAACTACAGATGAGAGTCTGAATGTGAAGCCTGGTCTCTGGAGTGTGGCAGTGAAAATACATGTTACGCTTCATTTACTCAAAGAAACACTGCCTCACAGCGCATTCCGCAATGTGATCACATTAATCATTTCCCAATAAATGGGGAAATGATTGAAATTGAAAAAGTGTAATACATACAGTATGAGCACATGTTGCAGTCAGAATTAGATTTTTGAATGATACTCTAAGTGTTTTCAAATATGCACCGGACTAATCTGATGACATTAACCCACATGATCTGCATGTGGAAACCGATAGGGTCCAAGCCAGATGGATGGGGACAGTCTCCAGGGTTCCTCCTGCCTGTTCCCTGATAACCACTCAGAACGCTGGACATTCTGTAGAACAGTGGTGTCAAACTCATTTTAGGTCCGGGGCCACACACGGCCCAATTTAACCTTAGATGGGTCGGACCACTAAAATCAAAGCATAACACTACAACCTCTGCCATCAAATTCACTACACCGCCTCTTCTTCTCTCCACCTCACCAATTCCAAGCTGCACAGGCTCAACATCTTCTCTGCAATATTCACACTTACTTCGCTAAATCATCCCACAGGCTGGATTGGACCCTCTAGTGGGCCGTGTCTGGCCCACGGGCCATATGTTTAACACCCTTGCTGTAGAACATTAATGGAAGGTATATTTTGTTGTTAACACTACTTAAACGTTGAGAACATTGAGGTAAAAAAGGTGCCAATGGGTTGTTAATGAGATCTGTGCTGCAGACTGTGATGATGGTAATGTATCCAGGTATAGATTCTCCTGTTCATATGTGAAGGTCAACTCTGGAAACTCATTTTCACCCAGGGCCACATCAGCAGTATGGTTGCTCTCAGGGGGGCGGCTTTAATTGTGGGACTAAATGTGATTAGTATTTATCTTATTGTAAAATAACTGTCTTCATACTTAATCATCATTTATTCAAGTTACACATATTGTATATGCATTTACATCCATGTGAAAATGTAAACACACTGAATAAATTGCTACACGTAAAAAGTGGCATGTGTAATTAATTAGAGTTAATGGGCAAGGTATGCTTTTAGCTTTTATTTTTAGACAATCATATGCCTTTAAGCTCTTGTGGGCCACATAACATGATCATGATATTTCGCCCGCAGGGCCACGGGTTTGCCACGTGTTCTAGACCCCGTCCTTCCAGAGTCCACCAGTATTATAAAGTGCTGTGCTCAGTTGCTGGAGTCAAATTTAGAGAGTATAAGAAAACAAGCAAGAAAGGGAAGATGATATCTTTGGATGTGCTGGACACACGTCTCAAAACGTATTCCACTTAATGTAAGAAGAGCGCAGAAGTACATGCCTAACTAACCCAATAGTATGAACTCACTACATTTACCTTATCTCACCTCGCCTGTCTCAGAAGTAAGCCCAAGCAATTTGGGCGCCATAGACAGAGCCTGGCAGAGACAGAGAAGTATCCCAATGATTTAGTCTTATGTGAAATAACAGTCCCGCATTCAAAGATCTTCTCTGCTGCTGATGTAAGCTAATTTTTCTCTCTCGCTTGCCCCCTCTCCCACCACCCCTCCCAATTTAATCACTGGATGTAAATCAAACAGAGAAAGAAAACACTCATTTAAACCTGCTTGAAGAGTTTGGGTCCCTGTGGGGACTTAATACGTTGGAGTGTCTCGCTGTGATGAGTGTAAAAGCAGATTAATCCCTTTTTTAAAAGATTGTGACATAAAAACCTAAACTTGCCGGCAGATGATTAATAGAGGAGGAAATAAGAGAGTGCTGTTTATAAGGCGATGCATTGTGCTCTGCAGGCCGTGGAGAAGCTGACAGTCAGGCCAACACACACACACACACACACACACACACACACACACACACACACACACACTCAGCGAGACACTTTGCAGTGCGCACCATGCCTGAGGCGTGACCTCACCCAGGTGTTTGTCAACAAGCTGTATATCTCTGTCACTATGATTATAAATCCGGGACGCCTAACTGGATTGATTCATAGAGATGGTGTGGCCTAATTATGCCCAGGGCTGTATATCTCACTGCACTTCTGATGGAATTGAATTTGTTCGTGAGGTCTCGAGCACGCGAAGGCCGATGTTTGGACAGACAGAAACGAATCTCACTCTCACGTTGTTTTCTGAATGATACAAATTCAGGGTAGGCATGGAGGAGAGCACACTCTCGAGTAGCAAAGCACAAATCCGCTATGACCTCGGTTCGCATGATAAGTGTTACGCAATATCAGTCAAATTAGATAGTGTGGTGCGTTCCGCACTATTCCAGTGCTCATCATATACAGCAGTGGTGCTCAACTGGTCCGGCTTCGGGACCCACCAATATCTGAGTATGTCAACACGAAAAAAGAAGTTTAATAAGAAACAGAAACGGCCAGCAGGTGGCGATGCTAGAGAGGGAGATCTTGCCGTTTACCCTCAACTAGCTGCATTTTAATTAGAAAACAAAAAGATGCATCTTAGGGGCACAAGGTAACCACGCACGCGCAAACGTTGCGAGTTTTCTTCTGTCTGCGAAATGGTGGGTGGCAATTAGCATTACACTGCCGCCTACTGTTATGGAGTGTGAATAGCTGGAACTCTGATGCATGAAAAAATGTTTCTTTAACATAAGTACATGATTTTGTAAAGTTTTTTACCCCCAGTCATAGGCCGGCGACCCAGTGAAAACAGGTGTGAGTCCCACTTTTGGGTCGCGACCTCCAGTTGAAAATCAAAGGACGTCACTTCAGAAAAACATGCATGTAACTGCATGATGCTGCCATGATAGACAGTTAGACAATGGACAGACAGATAGACGGATTGATAGATAGGAAATAGGTTTGTAGTAAGTCTGAAACATGCTGAAAACACCTTGAGCACGAACTCTGAAGTCTGCCTTTAGTCCTTCTTTAAATTCTCTTTGAGGAATGTCTTCCTTTTTTCTTTGGTTTTATAAAAAACACTTTAAAATGCAGCATTTACACCTCTTCCTCTGAAGGGTCACTTATTGTTCAGATCCAGTCGGAATGAGTCATCTCATTGAAAACAGCATCATTCAGATATTTTAATAAAAAGAAAATAACATCAAATGAATCAGCGTCCGTGTTTGTGATCTGCCATTGTTGAAAAATGCTGAATGGCTGCATCAAACACGGATCTCATATGCATGTATTTACACTCCAGTCCCATTCTTCAAAGCGGGGATATCAGCATTATTGAACTATTCGCTATGATCACTGTTTATAAAGGCAGCGGGAGATGAAAGTGTCTTGTGCTCATGTGACATGGAAAACGGAGAGATGGGATGGAGCAGAGAGAAAGAGGAAGAGGAAGAAATAAACAAGCCTTCTTTGTTTCTTGGAGAGGAAATAAAAAGAGAAAAAAAATACTCAAAGGGGACGGGGAGACACTTTGACTCAGCCCTGCTCTCACACCATCGCTGCAATCATTTCCAACATATTAAATTTGGATTAACAACAATGGCTGAATTACAATACTAGCTGGCAAGGAAATTATTTTCACCTCTCTCTAATGAAATTCATGAAAAAATGCCTCATACGATTCCCACCTCAAGGTGGGCCCACTCTCCTAACACACACACACACACACACACACACACACACACACACACACACACACACACACACACACACACACACACACACACACACACACACACACACACGCATGTGAACCCGACGGGGTTGATTAGCAAGTAATAATGGAGGAGCTGCCGTGTCGTTCATCACTGTATGAAGGCAGAGATGTGTTGCATTGTTTATCTACAGCACATGTGTCAAACCCGTGGGCCAAATGTGACCCCGCAAGATCATTTCATGTGGCCCATGGGGTTAAAGGTGCAGTGTGTCCGATTTGGTGACATCTTCAGGTTAAGTTGCATGTTGTATCCATCACCTCACCCTTCTCCTTCGAGCATGCAGGAGAACCTATGTTGGCCCTCTGTTGTTAATAAAGCTCAAAAGATGTTTAGTACGTTCACTCTGGCCTACTGTAAAAACATGGCTGGGCAGCCATGTTTTTACAGTAGGCCAGAGTGCTCCTGGTGTAAATGGAGTTAATTGTGGGGTTATGAAAAAAAGAAGGCATACATTGGTGGTGATTATACATTCGTAAAATTTTAAATAACTGTTTTGTAATTTTATTTCATAGATATAAATGACAAATAATTGACCAAAATCGACACTGCACCTTTAAAGGCATATGATTGTCAAAATACAATCTGAAATATACATTCCCCAGGAACTAAATTCATATACAATACGTGTTACTTGCATAAATGTTAATCAAGCGAGAAGACAGATACTTTACAGTATGTTTAGTAGTAATTAAATTCAGTCCCGCTCCCAAGAGAGCAACCATAATGCTGGCGTGGCCCTCCGTGAAAATGAGTGTCTGTGGTTAAATATGGAGATGCCGTGGGTAGCATGTAGTTCCTCAGGTGTAAACCACTGTTTAGGCGACAGCGTGCCTGTGCACCTTGGCGCTCGGAGAGGGAGCGGCGGCGGCATGATGTTAACATGAAGAGAAGATGTGCTTTGTGAAGTCAGGGGCTCTGGAGGTGTCAACAGCAGCAGCAGCAGCAGATGCAGGAGCTAATGTGCGAATGTGCGGCGTGACAACAAGCGCCGGGCGAATGCAAAGAAAAGATCAAGAATCCCCTCGCTAGCGTTGAATCCACATTAAACCACATTTATTCATACACATGTTGGAAAATTTAATTGAATGCGTCCACTGTGGCGCCGCCCTCGTCCCCCCCCGCCCCCCGCTTCCCCCTTCCTTCCTTCCCCTCTTCTTGGAGATAAGCCTCTCGCTCGGTTAGCTCACACTGCGACGGGCTGAATTATTTCATGAATCGCCAGCTCCTCCGCGGAGCAGAGCATTCGCTGTGATGTTGTGAAATGTTAGGACACCTCTCTCCTCCTCCTCCTCCTCCTCCTCGCCCCCCCCCCCCCCCGCTCACCAAAGCCCCGCAGGGCCCGGCGTCGTGATCGAATGAGGCAGCGCGACCTCGCCGCGTCTCCCTCGTAGAATAATGCACACGTGTGCATATTTACCAGATTACGCCTCGCGTGTTCGCTCTTCGCGCCGCCCGTGTCCGCGGCGCTCACGTCGGACGCCTGCGACCTAACATATGTGAACGTGTTTGTGCGCCCTGACACTAATCCCTATGCATTCCCCGGCCAGCTCCAGTCACGGTCAGTCGAGGGACTCTCCCCTGCACGCCGCTGCCCCCCGACAGAGGGAGCTTAAATCGGGCTGACACGCTCCCGGCACCACCCGGCCCCGCCGCCAAATTGTTCCTGACAGAATCAAATGCATCCCATTGGGTGTTCGACAGTATAGTCCAGTTCCCTGACCTCTCTCTCCCTCTGTAGTGCAAAGTCTGGGGCAGAGAGACGGATCATGACGGGGAGAGGAAAGATCTCGAAATATAAGGATTCGTCGCAAATAGTGATTTGTTCTACTTTTCTTTTTTTATTCCCCCGTCATAAATATGAGATAATGGTGACTGCTGTTTGAACTGAATTGAACCGAAAATGAAGAGGAAGCGGAGCGAGAGTGGTCGTTTTGATGATAGAATAAAATATATATCTATTTACATTCAAAATGGAGGGATTTAAAAGTTCATACTTAAAAAAAAAGGAACACATGCCTTTTCATCTACATATTCAGATATAAAAGCTTTTCAGATGTAGTATCACTGCCGATACAGCAGCTCATACTCACTGTCTCCATTCCCCTGTAATGTTATTCATTCAGACTTTGAGGCAGCATTGTGCGGAAAAAGGGAAATATTAATTCAAAAATGCTTGGAAATAAATCGATAAACATTTATAAAGATATAAATGTTCCTCTTTTAAAGGCTTGTGATGTTCTATGGTCAGAGGAGATGGTTTCATATGAGACATAGGAGACTGAGCTCCTTCAAGTGGTTCTGTTATGCCCATCTTCGGGGCTTTCTATTGGTTCTTTGGCTTCTTTTAGGATAATTACGGTGTTTTAGTCAGGAAAAACCCTGTATACTTTCTATACACACTGGAATAAGTCAGTGGACCAGTCAAACTTCGTCCACCACAAAGAGTTGGACAGGACGTCTCTGCTTGGAAAATATGTCCATATTGAGTAATTTCGTTTCATGCGACATCGTGAATGTTTGTCCATGTTATCCATGATATTTCTACATCACAACAATTGTTTAACTCTAAAAGTGAGAATACATAGTAGGTCCCCTTTAAAGGTGCAGTATGTAATATTTCAGTCATTTTTGTCACTTCTACAAATATTACAAAACAATTACATACTGGCATTTTCTGGAATTTATAATCACCTACATTTTTTTCCCCATTACCCTTAATTGAGCCCAGTAATGTATGTGTAAAATCAGGAACGGAGCCTCTCTACGGGGGCCGCCATGTTTTGACAGTAGCCCATGGTGAACATATTAAACATCTTTTGAGTTTTAATGACAACTGAAGTCTACCATAGGTTCTCCTGCATGCTCGGAGGGGTGAGGGTGAGGTGATGGATACAACATGCAACGTCACCTCTAAATGACACTCAATCCTACACACTGCACCTTTAGATGTTTCTAAATTCCAAATGAGCCCAATGCCGAGGCGCTCCAGTCAGTCTGCACTGCACTACTTTATTTTCACCATCCTGGTGCGATGAGGAGCTGCACACAGTCACTGTGGATGTTCTCTGACCAGCAGCTTCTCAATGTTAGAGACATAAACAAAATAAGATCAACTGATTTGGTCATATTTGATGCATGCTAATGTGAAGCTTTCATTTATCATAACATGCCTCCACCCTCCCCCCATCACACACACACACACACACACACACACACACACACACGCACGCACACACACACACAAACACACACACACACCAAATTGCCCCCTGGGTTGCTGCAGTGAGCCAAACACATCTCAGTCAACATGGCTAATTAAGTGACGGTTATTTAAATATGGGTCAAGCAAATGGCGTGCAAAGAGGCATATGAGCTGACATATGACACACGGTTCAGCATTAGCCTACAGTGTGACACGGACCCCTGACCCCCACTTAATATGTACATGATGTCAGGATAAGCAGGTAAATGTCAGCGAGCCAATCAGAAGGTCAGGGCATTCAAATCCGGGGCAGATTGAACAGGATGTCGGAACGAGGGGTCGTTTAGAGACGATCATGGCACACTGTGTACGAGATAAGATGCACAGCTCCTCGCGCATGAGGGCATTTGTTATACGTTGATGCGCGTGCATGTGTACGTGGGTGTTCGCAAATAGGGTTTGTTATTTAGAGATGGAACCTGACTTAATGTGCCTCTCTCCTCTGTCCACCGAAGCCGCTCGGCCTCCACACACTTTCCCCGTCGCTCTAATTTGCAGCACGTTTGCATAATGGCCCGAGTGCAGCTGTTTACCACTGTTGCCAGGAGACTAGGTTTTAGTGTCCACTTCCATGGAGTGCAGGATAAATGGTGACCAGTGGACGCTATTGTTTATTCCAGAATGTGCTGCCAAGTTGGAACCGGAGCGCCATCCCCTGCCCGTACATCAAGGCATGCAGTGTTGTATCCATTTCTGTCCCTGGAACTCTGAACGAGTGATGATGCACGGACACCAGCGCATGAATCCCCCATCCTCTCAAAGTAATAGCTGCATGTTATTGCCAGCACATTGTGGCACAGTTCAATGGGAGCTCATCTCCGATAGACAGATGAACCAGTGGACACGTATAACATTTTTGGTGTGAGTGGAAAAAACACTGAAATCAGGATATTCAGTGAAAAAAAATCGTATAAAAAAAACAACTTATAATTAGTGATAATAATATAATTTCTTTTTATAAACAACTCAAGACTTGTATATTGTTATCAGTGTTCTTGTGAGCAACATTTTCCAATGACACATTAAAGTACTTAATGTTCCACATGGACTACAAATAGCGTCATTATTATTTTGTGAAAGTATGAACTTACTTATTGTCATAGATTTGAACCAAAACGTAGGACACGATCATCACCAGTCTTACATGACATTGTCATTTTTTGAAGCTCACTAAAATAATGCTGAGGGTTGTCAAACTTATTTCAGTTCAGGGGACACATACGGTCCAATTTGAGCTGAAGTGGGCTGAACCAGTAAAATCTAAGTATGACACCGCTACATTCAACATCCAACCAGGGAGACCCACACACACACACACCACTCCTCCTCTTCTTCTTCTCTCTAACTCAATTCCAAGCTGCACAGGCCCCCCCTAGCTTCCCGGCATAGTAAGTGCAGCTCAGTAAACCAACATCTTCTCTGTAATTTTTACACTTCGCAAAATCATCCTGTTGGCTGGATGGGATCCGTGGGCCGTATGTCTGACAGCCCTGCTTTAAAGGCACACGGCATGGGATTCAGAGAGAGTTGATGGTGAGTTTGTGTTTTGCTGTTGAATACCCCCACCTCACCCTTGCCAAGCATTTAGGAGAGCCTACAGCAGCCACCACATGAACATAAACATCTAAGAAGGCTATCACATGGCTGTCCAGCTATACACTTATTTCGGCAAGTCAACATGCCACCGTCTGTATAGCCGTCACTCCTGTCAGCTAAGAACAGGAAAGTGAGGTTCACGCAGCCTCATCAAAAGTAAACCAAAAAGGCTGCCTGGACTGATGAGTCCTGATTTCCGCTGTGACATTTGGATGATGGGGATCCATCCGGCCTCGGATCCACAGTTCGGGCAGGTGGTGGTGGTGTGATGGTGTGGGGGATCTTTTCTTGACACACTGTGGGACCTTTAGCTCCAACTGCGCAACACTTAAGCACCCACAGCTTCTCTGGGTGCAGTTGCGGGCCAAGTCCATCCCTTCATTGCCACAGAGTTCCTAGCTCGCCTCCTCCAAGCAGACACTATGTCACAAAGCACAGATCATCCCACGCTGCTTTGTTGAAATTGCCTGCAGTGACCAGATCTCAGTTCAACATATCACCTTTGTGATGTCATGCAGCAGGAGAGTCGAATCATGGAGTGCAGTCAACTGTGTGATGCTATCATGTCCATATGGACAAGAGCCTTGTTTGAAGGTGTACGATTTGGTGACCTCTACAGGTGAAGTTGGATGTTGTTTCCATCGCCTCCCCCTCCCCCCTCTGAGCATGCAGGAAAACTAAATTTCAGTTGTCATTATAACTCAAAAACCTCTTTTGTAATGTCCATTTTTACAACTATAAAACGATGGCAGCCTCCAGGACAATGGGAGCTCATCTCAGATAGACAGATGATATACATATATATATATATATATATATATATATATATATATATATAAAAATTGTAATACTTTTAGAAGTGGCAAAATCTAACACTCTACACCTTTAATCTCTGCCATAAAGAAACCAGGTAGTTCTGAAGGCAGAGGAGGCCATGGGAAATGTCTGGGCTAAAGCAAAAATGCACAGTGTGAGTATAAGAGCAGCTGTTAGCGCCGTGCTGTTTAAAGTTTGAAGCTGCCCATGTTTGCCCTCAGGCTGAGGGTTCAGGATGCCAAATCGCAGAGTGAACAGAATAATAACTCATTCATCTTCCATCAGGTTACTAAACAACAAGAGATAGGACTACTGCTGACTATCATGGCAACGCTTTGTCCAAACTCCCAAATACTAAAGCACAGCACTTTTCTTTCTCTCTTTCTTCTGTTATATGGGGCTTTCATGTCTGATGCGTTACAGTTACACAATGCATGTGCATTGTCTTTCTCTTTGCTGAATTTGATGTGACGCTGTGGCTTGAGGCCATCATGGAAATGAGGACAATTCCCAAATATCACATTGCCCCTTAAACAGTTAAATCCTGATTGTAAATGTAGAATGACCTAATTTAAAGGTGCAGTGTGTACATTTTCGTCTACTTCTTTCAGTTCTGTCACTTTAAAAAAATATTACAAAACAATTAGATACTGACATTTTCCGAAATTTATAATCACTTAAATGCTTCTTTTTTTTTTTCCATAACCCATAAATGAGCCCATTAATATATATTTACGTGAGGAGCGGCTCCTCTCTGTGGGGGCCGCCATGTTTTTACTGTAGCCCAGAACACACATACTAAACAGCTTTTGAGTTTTAATGACAAGTCTAAGGTTCTCCTGCATGATCAAAAGGGTGAGGGTGAGGTGATGGATACAACATGCAACTTCACTTCTGGATGTCACCAAATCTTACACACTGCACCTTTAAAGGTTGATCTTCAGAATAGTGACTATCATGAGCTGAAATGTCATTTCAATTTCAAGACTCCTTCGAAGGGTATTTCTGCCAGTACACATTCAGGGTATCAGTGACAGGGCCGGTGACACTGCTGTAGGGTCCAAGCGGGATTCGAACTAGTGACCTTTGCCTCCAAGCCACTGCAACCCCATGGACTGAAATATTACCTGGTGTTTTGCACTTTTTGGTACCTTGTGTAAGAAAGGACGTCCCCTAAAAAAACCTTTCCATCAACCTTCATTAGTCCTAAACAATCAAATCCAACGTATGAACAGAGACAGGCTCTCTCTGTATCACGTGTACATTGAGCTAAACTTGTGGACCTTCCCCTTTGGGCACTTTGGTTTGCCCTCCAATCCCCTCAGACAAGAAAGTCAAACTTAATTCCTCTCCTCCACAAAAAAATAAAATAAATGTGTGTCCTAAACCCGACCCTGAGATGATTATCTAAAGGTCAGCCTTCCCTTTATACTCAGCCTCCCTCCATCATCCAGACTTCTTCACCAGTTAGCACAGCGGCATAAAGAGCACCGGCCGGCCCCAACACTGACTGAGTGCCTATCAAGGGCGCCCACATCTGCCTTCGGCCTCGCGGAAACAAGAGTTCTTGCCCTGAGAAATGAAGTATGGATTTCTAATTTAGGGAGATGGTTGGAGATGTGGGTCAAAGTTGCATTTATTTCGAGGCGCCTCAACCCCATCACGCCTTCGATCACCCTTTAGCTGAGAAATACATATTGGGCTGAGCTCATAATGGATGAGGGGGAGGCCATTGACGGTCCTGGGGCAGATGAGAGACCTGCATTATGTATTAGCTTGAGTGAGTAGCTGCAAAGATAATCACCAGGCGATGATGGCCATTTCTTCTGTTCCCTGCATGCACCCTCCATACAGTTGTTACGTAAACCCGACGTTCTCCACCTTTTGTGTGGCGGAGAATTGGAAAAAGGGAGCGGAGGACAATGATGATGCAGATATGTACAGTCTGAGAGTCAGAGAGAGATTCAGAGCAGCGATTCTCCACTGGTGGGTTGTGACCCAAAATGGGGACCCGTCTTCGGTGAGTCTCTCGCCTTTAAAAGGTTTACAGAAAAATAACCCTGTGCTTTTAATTTTGAAAATGATTTTTTAATGCATTGGAGAGCCGTCTACTCACACTTGCAGGTGCAGTGTGTGAGATTTGGTGACATGCAGACATTAAGTTGCATGTTGTATCCATCACCCCACCCTCATCCTTCCGAGCATGCATGAGAACCTTTGGTAGACTTCAGTTGTCATTAAAATGCATAAAGATGTTTAGTATGTCCACTCTGGGCTACTGTAAAAACATGGAGAGGACCGTCTCGCCTGTCCAGCCTCACCGTGCTCTTTTAACTTCCGGGCCATGTGTATCGCAGCCGTATTTGTAATGGTCATCCACGACTGTCAGCCATTTTCTCACCGCGGCCGAGCGCGGGCAGACATGTGTGATGTGCCTGAGAGGTGTCCTCACACCTGTCTGACTCAGGAGCAGGGGTCGAGCCCAGAGACCTTCTCCTCGCTGGTGCTAAATTTAGCTCGCTGACATGTGTGAAAGTCTTCATCACCCTCTTATTCATGGCAGAGTGGAGCGCCGACCCTCACACAACAATGAAGGACACGAGTGTCAGGCTGCTGCAGTGAGGCCACCGAGCGTCATGGCGGAGGAGAAGGATGCATTCAAAAGTAAATCATCAACAGTTTCAGGGGGTGACTCAGCAGAGTGGAGTAAAGACCAGTGTCAGGGTTGGATGTGAGTGCTTCAGGAGGAGGAAGAGTTCTATGATGTTGCAATTTAAGAAAAAAAAAAGACACCTTAAAGGTGCAGTGTGTAAGATTTCTATTGGTAGAAAAATATGTATTATCTTAACGTATTATTATTGTCCATTAACCTGAAAAGAGCACATTAAAGGTGCAGTGTGTAAGATTTGGTGACATCTAGAGGTGAAGTTGCATGTGGTATCCATCACCTCACCCTCACCCTTCTGGTCATGCAGGAGAACCTCTGGTAGACTTCAGTTGTCATTAAAACTCAAAAGATGTTTAGTATGTCCACTTTGGGCTACTGTCAAACATGGCGGCCCCCATAGGGAGGACCTCCACATTAAATGTATATTTACATGAGGAGTCGGTGCTCTCTATGGGGGCCACCATGTTTGACAGTGGCCCAGAGTGGACATACTAAACATCTTTTGAGTTTTAATGACAACTGAAGTCTACCATGGGTTCTCCTGCAAGCTCATAGGGGTGACGGATACAACATGCAATTTCACCACTAGATGTCACCAAATCTTACTCACTGCACCTTTAACACTGAAACAAGAAATAACAGATTCTGCCGCTTGAGACTCTGTCGTAGAGTCTTTTTGATGACTGGTTAAACACCATCATAGCCTCTAATGAGGCACCATTACCACTGACTCACACTGAAGTGCTTACACATTTAAGAATCATATATTCATTTGTGGAGCAGTTTACATTAAAGTCACAGTCTAATGAAAATGATCAACAGGTCCTCTGTGTTTTGTGACATTTTATTTCAATGCATATTTTGAATAAAGCACTTTTTTCCCATCCATTCCAAAGAAACTTCACACCTTTCGCAAATGCAAAAAAAGGGTATAAAGGCAAGAGACGTGTCTTTCCTGCCGGAGTGTCTCACACACACACACACACACACACACACACACACACACAGAGTGGCAGTCACACACTGACACCTCCAAACCCACAAAGGGAGACATTATCTAGAGGCGATGGATCATGCAAATGGCATTTTGTCTACATTATGAGAAGGAGGAAGATGTTTTTCTGCATGGCTGAGGCGCTTATCAACTGGGACTGTCTGTACCACCAACCCAATATATTTCATCTTCAGAGATGAGGGTGGGAGGCTGGGTTCATGTCTGTGTGTGTGTGTGTGTGTGTGTTTGTCTGGATATTTGTATGGGAGCTGTGGGTGTTTTGTGAGAGTGTGTGGTGTGGGAAATAAAATATCTTGTTCTAACCTGATTTGCCTCTGAGCTCAGAAACACTCACCGTTCGGGCCCAGGACATAATTAACTTTAAAAGAACAGCTGATATGATCTGTCACTGCCCTGTTGACTGTTGGTCAGTGCTAGAAATGAGAAGCCTGTTTATTAAACATTCAATTTATTACATTGTTTTTGTTGCGATGCACAGGTCAGGCAGTCATGTCTACAGTGTAAAGTTAAACGTACATTGTGTAGAGTCTAGTGACATCTAGTGGTGATGTTGAATACTACTAACCCCCTCTCTATCCCTCAGGCATGAAGGGGTTTAGTCGGACTATTCTACTTCTACAAACATTGCGGTGCAACATGGCTGCCTCTGTGTTTACATGGCTTGCTTCACGTAAACATAGGCCATAGGACTCATCCAATGGAAATGAAAACTTTTATTACAAACAACTTGTTTCATGTAGAAATCATGTTTATTTGCTATTTCTTCGGATTATTTTGTGATGTCACTGTATGTAACTATATGCGATGTACTGTATAAATATACTGTAATTATTTTTATTGTTTACTTATATCCTGAAAAGCAGTTCTGTCAGCATAGTTGTCATTGATTTCACATAATGATTTGCAGTGATTTGCATACACGTATGTTTGTGTGTGTGTGTGTGTGTGTGTGTGTGTGTGTGTGTGTGTGTGTGTGTGTGTGTGTGTGTGTGTGTGTGTGTGTGTGTGTGTGTCCGTACGTACATAGGCATGTAGCCTTTTGGCCAAAATAACTTGACTTGGAATTTAAAGGTGCAGTGTATACGATTTGGTGACATCTAGAGTTGAAGTTGAATGTTATCCATCACCTCACCCTCACCCTTCTGAGCATGCAGGAGAACCAATAGCAGACTTCAGCCGTCATTAAAACTCGATAGATGTTGAGTACATCCATTTTTTACTACCACAGAAACATGGCGGCCCCCACAGAGAGGACCCTCCCTCAAGTAGATATACATTAAGGGTTAATGAAAAAAACAAAACAAAAAAAACAAAACATTTAGCTCATTATAAATTCATGAACATATCACTATGTAGTTGTTTTGTAATATTTGTAGAAGTTAGAAAAAAAATGACTGAAATCTTACACACTGCACCTTTAAGGCGAACATTATTTAAAAATTAGACATAGCAAAAACCAGTGAGGACAGTATGAATCAGTGTCATCTGGTAGCCCGGGTATATCAGGAGTCACAGTCCTGCACATACGCAACCATTAATGACTTCGGAATATTCACACATCCCTATTATACCCAAACATCATTGAGACATCGAACATGAAAGCCAAGTGGATCATTTCCTGGTGACACTCTCACTTCCTGTGGTTTGTCTGACTAATCACCTCCTGTCCTCGCGCATTCTGCCAAGTCACCTCCTGTTGGATCAGCTGATCCTGTTAGTTGCCTGCACACTTCCACACTCGCCTCAGGACAAGACATCCAGCAGAAAGCATGGCATCTACACCCCTGTGTGTGAATGTCAATGCTGCTGTAGTGTTGGAGCCTTGGCCCCCGTTTACCTCGACTTGTTTTGAACATCTATCTGCCTTTGATTGGATTTGTCTGTTCCAGCTGTCTGTGTCTCGTACCCACTGCACAGACTCAGTGTTCGCTGGTCTGTTTTCTGAACTCTCTTCAACCACATGACATCTATGTCCACATTAATTAGACTGTGTTTACATCACTATTACCATGAGATACTATCAAAGATATGCTGGGATTTATGTGGAGCACTTCGATAAGAATGTCAAAGACATTATTTATGCATGTTTTGAATATTGCATGTAGGTTCTTCAATTAAGATCTTGTGCTAGTACAAAGGGATCCAAAGACATATTTCAAAATGATATGGTGCTTTTGGAAAATATCTTTCTCCACCCGTCTCTTTCCACCATCTGCACCTCGCTGCAATCACTTTGTCCCAAATGATGTCCCAATTCATTTTTATGAAACCGCAATGATTGGACCTGATTGTGAACATCTGGAGTCTCCGAAAACATTCATCCTGAGACTAAGGAGGAAATATTGCAGGATGTGCAGCTGAAGCGCTTATAATGGAAAACATCATTTGTTACAGCTTTGCAATATTAACTCAACATAAGCTCTGATTCATCCAGTTTGGAGGTTCATATATGTACGACTCTTATGCACCGCATGGACTTATTATGATAATAGTTGAACCTATGGTAGACTAAACATGGCACAA